>RJWT010006376.1:7928-29365 GCA_004365215.1 Cuniculus paca
TAAGTGAAGATGACGTCAGAAGCATAAATGAAATTAGCTACCAATATCTTAATTTTAGGCATGGAAAAGCCACAAAATGAAATGAGCAACCCAGTATGCATCCGTTTCATCTTCTTTCCAGTCTTAAAACATTCTATTCTCCATTTCTACCATCTGCCTATGTGAATTATTTTTCGCCCTGCCTGTGCATCATTAACTTGAATGATTGCTTATGTGTTTCTATCTTTTAAAAAGAGGGGAAAGCTAAGAGACCTGGAGAAGATGATAGGACATGTGTCTAGATCAAAGGTACAAGGATCCAACACTTATCCTATCATGTCACACCTCCAGCCCAACTCCATGCCAGGCCCTGGATTCTAAAATAATACCCCCATCCTTGGTATCCCCCAATAATAGGACAACACTGTGCTACAAGAAGTAAATGATAAAACAACATCAGGAATTACAATATAGCATGAAATAAGTCAGTTAGTTATGTGAAATGCTAAATATAAATTCTGTTTGTGCTATATCAAAATAAAATTTGCAAAATATTTGCGAAAATGTCAAGTTTATAAAAACAAGGGAAAAATCTAGGACAGTTGGTTCATGCAGAGCTCCTACTAATAACAGAATCTGACTTTATCCCTTTCCAAATATTTAACTCATATATACTTTGACTGGTGACCCTGGCACCCAAAAAGAGGAAAAATTCTTTGTTTTTTTATATTTTAATTTTTGGTTAACTACAGGAAGTTGAATAAGGGATAAGTAGTGAAGGAGAGAAAGAGAGACAGAGACAGATAGAGACAGATAGGAAACTGATTTAACATGCCTAACAGGACATCAGCAGATTTTTATTCTTCTGTTGAATGATAGCAATACAATAGGGGCAGCAGTGAGATGTTTTCTTTTTTCTTTTTTTTTTTAAAGACACTAAAATGAAACAAAACAGAGTAAAACACAACAAAGAAGATCAGAACAGAATAATGCAAGCAATACAGGTCTTCAAAACAAAACAACAAGAAATCAACAATGGCTACCATACTGTCTCTTGTTTTCTTTGAAATGGTTGCTCATATCTTCACATATAGTAAATTCAAACAAAACAAAATAATATAAAACCAATCAAAACAAAAGAGTGAAAGCATTACAGGCCTTCAAACAGGACAATAAGAAATCAACAATGGCTACCTTAATGTCCTTTGTTTTCTTCAAAAAAGATGTTTTCTTCTAATTTGGAAATAGAGAAATGAAGTTTGCCCTCTGTGGGAGTCAGTAAACCAGGGGATGTGAACATGTGCTTTATTGTTGAGTACTCAGAGATGAACTAATTTGCTCAAGTTTATTGTTAGTAAATGGCCTTACTAGATGTGGTTCTAAGTCTGATTCTAGGGTTCAGTTTCTTTCTGCCCAGGTCCTACTGCTTCTCCATTTAGTGGGGAGTATTTGGGAGCACACAAAACTCCAGTTAAGTTCACCTGTGTGTAATTTCACTTAGCCAATTCCAGAATGTGATTTTAATTTAGTAATTGAAACCCAATTGTATTTGCTTTATGAGGAGCCATAGTTGAGGACATGGATGACAATCACTCTGGATAAATAGAAAAGGGGACTACAACTGGCAGTCTAGACAGAAAAGTGGGGGCCACAAAAGTTTCACTCTCTTCAGGGTGGTGTGGGGTAATGATTCATTACCATATCATCACCTCTAACAAGAGTATGATGTTTTGCTTATGGTCATACTTATTTACATGTGTTTTCATTCTTTGTTCGCTAACTAGCATTTTCATTATGAGCTGTTCTGCTGATGAGGAGGTGGTACCCTGAGTGAGGAAAGATTCTTATTCTAGAGCCTGGAAGGAGCATCTCCCAAGATAAGGGGAGGAAGGTGTAGCCTAAATGGATGGATAGACTTCACTCTATTGTCATTTGATTAGCTTGTGCAGCTTGGTACCACTTCCTAGGATGGTGACAGTGAAGAGACCTTGACAAAGTAGGGGCCAGTTTCAGAGCCGTGTCGCCTAGGAGGCCTATCAGTGGACAGGAAACTGCTCTTCCTCTGGAAAGCACCATACCCACATAGACTATTTAACACTGCTGGGCTTTTATTTAGAAACAACATGTGTGGAATGCAATCAACCTACCAATGTGTGCATATTTCCAATTTTTTTCCTTGCTGATGCTGAAAAGGATTCTAGTTTGGCTGACTTTTCCCCACATTGCAACTATAATCATGATTTTCATGACTAGTTTTTGGAATTTTGTGATGAAAGATTGAAAGCAAAGTAGGGTGAGCAGGAAGTAAGAGATCAAACCTCATTTTATAGGGGTTTTTAAAACTAGCTGTGATCTGTGAGAGATGTAGTTTTTGGAGAGAAGTAGCATTGAAAGACTACATATCAGCTATTTGGAGTCTGAAAAAACACAAGTCAAATACTTGTTATTCTGAAATTATGGTGGTCAGGTGGAATGTATCTTTTCTTAAAACTCAATACCTGTATGAGTCAAATAACATGGACTATAGCTTTAAGATGATTCCACATAAATTTACTTATTTATTTTTCTGAGTTATTTTCCCTAAAATTTCATTAATTGGTATTTTGCTTTTTGAACCCAAGGAACATTCAACCATAAATTATTTACCAGCCTTTTCCTATCACTTAAGCTGCTACATGTTAAAACAGAGTGTTTTTCACTGCCCCAGACAGTACTTCCAGGGACCAATGGTCATTTTCACTTGGATATCACTTTAGCGTCTCAGATTTAAATCATCGTACCACTGTACTTTCCAAATGTTTTCTCCTTTAGCATTCTATATCTCAATAATGATATTATTGCATGCTCAGATTTCTAAATCAAACAGTAGGGTTTTCTTGATATGTCCTTCTCTAATATTGAACATTCAATTTGTCTAGATAGTTATAAAATTTAACCAGTTATCTCCATTCCACTGTTGTGAACTTGCATCAGATCATCATGATCTTTCATCAAATAACTGAAATTTCTTTCTAACTGGTGTCCTTATCTCCAGTTCCATGCCTCTAGGTGAAAATTATGCCACTATTTAACAGGGTTTCTATTTAGACTACGTTTTTCCCAAATAGTTCCCCCTAAATATCCACCTTGAAGTTTCTTATTTGCTTTGTATTTTTGTGTTTTACATTTATCATAGTCATGATTTTTCTAAGACCTACATTTGAATATCTGTTTTATTTAATTTTTTCCATATTCTTTTCTAAAAAGCAACAAATTAATGCCACTTACTCCTTGTGCCCTCACAGAGACCTTCCTCTAAGAATTTTTGACTAAAATCTTGGACTTGTCACACTACTGTCAGATGGGGATCCTTGACCATCTTCTGGCACTGGATGCACAATTTTCTGGATTGCATGTCTTCTTCTTTCTTGGTTTATTTCAGTAAGTGACAACCCACAAAAAAGTGAATAGGAGAGACAAATGCATGTCCCAGTAGCAGTGGGCATAGAAGTCCACCTGGATTCTGTTTTAAATAAATTTACTATATTCTCATAATTTTAGTTTGGTTGGTTAAAAAATTTTTGTCTTAAAATTTCATTCTTGAACTTGAAGATATTCTTTAATATATGATGTCACTGAGAAGGTGTTTGCTTTTCTCCTTGAAAGCTTTTATGATCTTTTTCTTATACCTTTGTTTTACATTTTCACAATGGTTTTTTTCTGTGTGGGTCTTTTCTTATTTACATTATATGTTCTCATTTATTTTACATTTACACCCATTTTTGGATTTGTCCTTTAGTTTGGGCAAATATTTTGTTTTATTTTTCTTATGATTTCTCTGCTTTCCCTACATTCTCTTCCCAAAACTCATTAGCTGTACATTGCATCATCTGGATTCATCTATTAAATCTTTTGTCTTTTCTTATGTTTTCCATTTCTTTCTTTCTATTGCAATTTCCAGGAAACAAAGTATTCTTGTGCTTCTGTTGAAGCTTTATTTTGGCGATTTAGTTTTTAACTAATACTTTCTTGCATAATATGACAGTGAAACTAAAAACCCTGTTATAATGATAGACTTCTTTCCAAACCTCCTGTTCTGCATTTTCTACTCAGCTGCTGTTGTCTTGGGTTTCTCTCCAATTTGTATTCTTGTTTATCACCTTTTCTTTTCTGTACAGAAAATTCCTGAAGTCTGTGTAAGCTACTGTGAGACATCTTTCTGGATCCCATGGAGACTTGGAACACAAAGTGGACTTCTATTACCACTGCCACTGTCATATGCATTTGCTGTCAGCACATCACAGTGTGGGAAAATCCTAGGTCATATTCCTGCCACTGATGTTTATGCTAAAGTGACTTTTGCTATGGAGAGAAGAATCTTGTGATGCAAACAACTTTCCTAAATATTATTTTATTATGGAAACGTATTTCCTGGCTCATGTTTGGCAAAATGAGTAGATATTTCCATTAAGTGAAGTAAAATAAGAAAAATAATAGAAAATTTCACAACTGTTTTCTCCTGACCTTGGATTAGTGTTGTATGGCTGACAAAGCAGGCAACTCTTCATAATGTGGTTAACTGTCGGAGCAGCGATGGTGTCTCTGGACATAAGGTTGGCACATTTTTATTTAAGGCAACACAATTTTAATAAAATTGACAAGTAGATGCATTCAGAAAAAAAGAGGCACATCCCTTGATGTAGGAACTTTTTGAGAAGTGAGAAAACAGACTCAGGGAAGTACTGCCAAAAGTTACACATCTAGTAAATGTCATTGTTTTGTACATTCTGCCTCTCGACCTCTCCTCAGATGCTCTCTGGATTTACTTCCTCTCTTTGCTATTTCAAAGTCATTGGCAGGAAAGTATGGTGAATAAAAGCTGGGCTCTAAAGTGGAGTTGAATCTCTGCCTCACTCATTAGTAATTTTGGTCCCCTAGTGATCTGCCCCATTACTGTGACCATGGAACATGATAATGCTGTCTAAATCGACTCTCCATTCCTCCCACATTGTACTGTCTCAGTAGTCTGACTCCAAAGCAGACACTTCCTTGATCTGGTGCTTCTGGTTGATTTGAGCTAACAAGGAATCTTCATATGGAACTAGAACATCAGAAGAAAATAAGGTTGGGGTGTCTTCTCTCCTCGCTTCTTCTCTTGGTGTTTCTTTAGAATGGCTGCATCCTTTTTACAAAGGAGGATTCTGGAAGATGGGTGTCTCCACTTATCACTCTCTCTGGCTTCTAGTAATCATTCCCATCTCTCCTCCAGTTTAGGGATGGAAGTGTGCCCAAAGTTGCTAACACTGGGTTACTGTATTCTGCCTTGTGATATTTTATACCCTTTCTACACATTGGTAAACAATCTATTTTAAATTGTCCATTGAGTGAGCCATCTGTTTCTAGTTGGAACTCCACAAATACATCTTTGAAGACTAAATTCTATTTTCTGTAAAATGGGCATATGCATATCATTTGCCTCATAGGTTTATTATGAAAATTGAAAGAGATAATGGCTTAAGATGTTAGGCATAGTTCATAGAAAGCACTTGAAGAGTTTCAGTTGTTACTATGAATATCATTCATTTTTACATAAGCTCAAAGTTAATCTATTGTTGATTATATTACAAAATTCTGGGGTTTTTTTTTCCAGGATTTATGTATACTAGACTTTTCTACATTAACTTGTGGTGAGAAATTTTTGTTTTTTACCTCTTCCTTCTTGCATATCTTGTCACTTAAACTAACTAATAAATTGTATAGAAGATGACTAGTATAAAGTCCAACACTCATTCATGAAAAGAACCCTATGGAAAATTGGAATAGATGCTCTTTACCTCAATCTGAAAAAGCCATCTATGACAAAACAACAACAACAACAACAACAAAAAAACAGCTAGCATCACATTAAACAGTCAAAAGCTGAAAGCTTTCACTCTAAAATTGGGAACAAGACAAGGATGTCCACTATCACCACTCCTATTCAATGTAGTGCTGGAAACATAGCCAGAGCAATTAGATGAGAGAAACAAATAAAAGAAATAATGATAGGAAAGGAAGAAGTTAAATTAACGTTATATGCATATGACATGATACTCTACACAGAAGACCCCCAAAACTCCACTGAAAGACTTCTAGATGTCATAACTAAATTCAGTAGTGTAGCTGGATACAAAGTCCAATACTCAAAGATCAATAGCATTCCTGCACACAAGCAACAAACTCACTGTGAAAAAAATAAGAAAAACCAAACCCTTCACAATAGCATCCAAAAAAATGAAATACTTATCAATCAAACAAAGGAAGTAAAAGATCTATACACTGAAAATTACAGTACTCTGAAAAAAGAAATCAAAGAGGATTTCAGAAAATGGAAAGACATTCCCTGTTCATGGATAGAAAGAACAGACATTGTGAAAATGGCCATTCTCCCAAAATTGTTATACAGATTTAATGTAACTCCCATCAAAATACCAATAGCATACCTCACAGATCTAGAGAAAGCATTCCTAAAATTCATCTGGAACCAGAAGAGGCCTAGAATAGCAAAGGTGAGTCTGGGAAACAAAGGCAAGGCAGGAGGAATCACAATTCCTGACTTTAAATTATACTACAAAGCCACTGTGATAAAATCAGCATGGTACTGGAATCAAAACAGACCTGAAGATCAACGGAGTAGATTAGAAGATGCAACCACAACCAGCCACCTTATCTTTGAGAAAGGGGCCAAACATATTCACTGGAAGGATAGCCTCTTTAATAAATGGTGCTGGAAAAACTGACTTTCCATATGCCAAAAACCAAAACTATCCCCAAGCCTATTACCATGCACTAAAGTCAAAATGGATCAAAGATCTAAATATTAAAACAGAAACAATAAATCTGCTGGAAAACAAAGTAAGTAGAAATCTTGAAGACATAGGGATAGGCAGAGAGTTCACAAACAAAAATCAAACTGCATGGGAAATACTTCCCAGAATCAACAACTGGGATCTCGTCCTATTAAAAAGTATTTGCATGTCAAAAGAAATCTCCAACAGAGTGAAAAGAAAACCCAAAGATTGGGAAAATATCTTAGTCAAACTGTCCACACAAAGGACTTCTATCTAGAACATATAAAGAATTTTAAAAAATCAGGCCCCCAAAACTCAAAGACCCAATCCAAAAATGGGCATCTCAGATGAATACACACTTCTCAGATGAAGACATACAAATGGCAAATAAAAAAATGAAAAAATATTCAGCATCATTGGTCAGTAGAGAAATGCAAATTAAAACAACACTGAGATTCCATCTCACTCCAGAAAGAACGGCCAGGATCAAGAAAACAACCAATATCAAATGCTGGAGGGGCTGTGGGGGAAAAGGAACTCTTCTGCACTGTTGGTGGGAGTGTAGACTGGTGTATCTACTGTGGAAATCAGTCTGGTGGTTCCTCAAAAAGCTAGGATTGGAAGTCCCATTTGACCCAGTTACTCTCCTTCTGAGCATATTCCCAGAAGAACTGAAAACATCATACCACTTTGATATATGTGCACACATGTCTATAGCAACACAATTTGTAGTAGCCAAATCTTGGAAACAGCCCAAATGCCCATCAACAGAGGAATGGATAAAAAAAGATGTGGCATTTTTATACAATGGAGTACTACTCAGCTATAAAAAGGATTATATTGAGGCTTTTCTAGCTAAATAGGTGTGACTTGAGACCATATTCATAAGTGAAATAAATCAAACTCACATGTGTAAACACTGTATCATCTCCCTAGTGTAAGAAACTGAAAGAGTAAATATGGTCCAACATCTACAATATATATTGTGAAAGGTAAGAAATTGCTCAAAGGAAAATACAACTTGGGGAAGTGGAGAAAAGAAGAAAGGGGAAAGAAAAAAGATATAAATTTGTATATATACACTTAAGATAGGTAAGATGATTATACTACTAATTCTACTAGTTGTTGGAACAAACCAGTTAACAGTCATAGGATTAGATCAATTTCGTATGTGTATCTGAGAATCTGAGTAACTCTTTTGAAGATAACTATGCAAAATAACAACCTTTGGTATGTTCCTACCACCTTGTTTTGAAAGCCTAGATTGTTATTATTTTGGGCTTTCTGTTATTGTTATTTATTTGTCTTTATTGTTTCTTGTTTTTCTTATGTTTTGTTTTGTTAGTCCATCTAACACAGAAAGGATAGATGTACATGTATAGGCTTATACACTGATTTTATTAAGTGTGATGGTATGAACAGCTACTTTGAAGAAAATGAGACATTATGGTAGCCATTGCTGATTTCTTATCATCATGTTTGGAAGTCCAATAATGCTTTTATTCTTTGATTTGATTGGCTTAAGTCTGTTTTCTATTATTTGATTGCAATATGTGAGAAGGTATGAACAGCTATTTTGAGGAAAACAAGGGACATTATGGTAGCCATTGTTGATATCTTATTGTCTGGTTTGAAGGCCTGTAATGCTTTTATTCTTTTGTTTTGATTGGCTTTATATTATTTTGTTTTGTTTGAATTTATTGAGTGTAAAGGTATGAACAAATATTTAGAAGAAAACAAGAGATAGTATGGTAGCCATTGTTGATTTCCTGTTGTCTTGTTTTGAAGTCCTGTGTTGCTTGCATTGTTCTGTTCCAATCTGCTTTGTTCTGTTTTAATCTGTTTTGTTTTATTCTCTTTGAAATAAAAAAAGATGACTAGTAGGCAATACTAGAGGCACATTATTAATAAGAAGGCAGAGAGAGGTTAGATTTGAACAGAGGCATGAATTCCCTGTTGATAATAAAATATAAGTGCACACCCATACAGAAAACAAAGCAAAGCAAAACATTGGCAAATGTGTTCAGGCATGCTCAAATCTTAGATAGATTAATTGTTTAAAATATTCTCCATCCATGGAGATATTCAGACAGAAAATATGTTTCCAAATGGAATAAACCCAAATCTGCTTAGAAGTGTGAAGTTCTCTGGCAGAAGTTTATAAGATGAAGTAGTTGACTTTAGTTTTCCTAACTGTAATTCTGATTGATTTCAATAGACAGAGAAAGCAACAGGCAGGCTACCCAGGAGTAGACTCAGAGTCACCAGTACCTTAGGCCACGTTGTTTCAGTTTGCATTGATCTAAACAGAGCACAGCTTGGTACAAGGAGGAGTCTAAAACATCTCGGGAACAGATGTAAGAAAGCACTCATTTCTGTTTTTGCAAAAATGTGGTTACCGTAGGCCACCACCGTCAGAACCAGAGGACGCCATGCTGGTTAACAGAAACCAGATGCTCTAGTAAAGGAAGCCATGGATAAATATGAATTATTTTCAGCTGAATGACCTTTAATTATCTCCCCTAATGCAGAGCCCTGGTTCTCTGCCATAATCTTTTTTTGGGTACTTAGAGAAGAAAACAACAAAGGGGCACCATTATAGAGTGATTTATGGAGGACACATACAAGGGTCATTCATGGTATGTGAGACAGAAAGGGAGGGAGAAAAGAAAAAGGGAGAGAGAGTGAGCACACGAGAGAGATTGAAAATGAACTCAAGATTAAAACTAAAAGCACAGGAAATATAGTTATGTGGGTAGAGATCTGGCCAGGAGCCAGGAGTCCTGGGTTCCAGTCCTTATTTTGGTTCTGACTCAATATGACATGTTGAACCAATTCAAAATACATTCCTACAATCCAGTCTCTTGGCTTTATTATGCCAAGATTCTCCCATCATTGCAAAATGGAACAAGTCTTTGTATATTTCCTAATTTCTGGGAATACTGAGAGACCTGATAGTAAATGATCTGTTTGATTTTTCTCTCTGTCCAATAATCTGTGGGTTGATTCTTTTATCTCATATTCTCTCCGAGGTCTAGAGTTAAACATCTTAAAGATGTAAAACTGAGTAGTCATTTTCTTCTCCCTATCCCTTTTCCTGGGACTTGTTTTTGAACATTTTTTCCTTTATTAAAACACCTTTTCATCTTAATGACTATATTTTGAAAACTACTGCATACCACTAAAAATTCAGGTAGTTGTGGCAGGAATTCTTCATAGTAAACTGTTTATAGAGAGTATACTCTTTAATAAAAGATTCACTTGTAGATTTACTCTTGTCTCTTTCATTGAATTTTGTTAATTTTTCTCAAGAAATTCAACATGTTCTGGAACATCTCCACCAAGTTAGCTTACGGAGCTCAAGACTTCTCATTGAGAAAATGAAATTCATGTCTTTCCTAGACTCTGTCTATTTCTCTCCTTCTACTTAAAAATTTTTTCTCTTTTGCTGTAAATCCTGATTTGCTAGAATCTCTCCCTCTCCCTCAAGAATATTGATTCTACTACAAAAACTATTATGAAATCAGTGAGGATTTATTTTAGGCTCTGTTTCTAGGATGAAGGCCAAGAAGAGTTCTGAGAAATGAAGTTGATGTGAAGAAAAGCCCAGGACCCATTCACTTTTACTTTTGTGTTCTCGAAAAGCATTTCTTCTACACTTCTCTGTTTTTTCTCCTGGACTATAACTTATCGTTCTGGATATTTCCTAAAAGTACATAAATATGCTATTACTACTATTTCCTACACCTTTAAAAAACATTAGTTTGGTAGGGCTGCCATAGCCAAGTACCACAGACTATGTGGCTTGAACAACAGAAGTGCATTCCTCACAGTTCCGTAGAACAGAAGTCCATGACCCGGGAGTTGGCAGTTTGGTTTCTCCCAGGTGCCTTCTCCTCAGCTTGCCCCTGGCCACCTTCTTGCTGTGTCCCCACATGCTCTGCCTGCTGTGTGGTGCATCTCTGTTGTTTCTGTGTGTGAATCCCCCTTTCTTACAAGCACAAGAGACAGACTGGAATGGGTCCACCCTGCCACTATCACTTCAGCCAAATCACCTCTTTAAAGATCTCATCTCCGAACAGTCACATGCTGCAGTACTGGGCCTCTTATGGGTACCTCACGTGAGTTGGAATGGTTCGCAACTCAGGCCACAACACAAATCAGCATATAAACTCTCTAGCTCTCTTTGAACACCAATTCTTTCTCCTATCATCACACCTCATTTCCTGCTTGCTTTGAGGAAAAAGCTTCTTCTTAAGAGTTGTATATATTTGCTGTTTCTAAATTTTCCATTTTCATTTCCTCTTCACTCAATTTAGCTGTTTGCTTTCACTGTGCCATGAAAACTATGCCAGTGGTCAAGATCAGTGATGATCTAATGATAAATCCAGTAATCATTCTTGATGCTCAGTTACATGATGTAACACCAACATATCTGACATGGGTGACTATCTATCTATCTAATAGATAGACAGATATATCTCCCAGGTATACTTTATCAACCCTTTTTATATTTCATTTTGAGAAAAGATTCCTCCTCTTCTTGAAGAACCATTAATGTAAAAACCCAGGTTCTCTTCTCTGTTAGTATTCCTTCCCTAATTGAATTACATCATCTCATAACTTTAAATACCATCAACATGTTAAACTCTAAGATTTATATGTCTAGCCTTTTTTCTTAAATTGCAAATGCCTGTGTCTCATCTTCGTATGTACATAATATATGCAAAATCTAATTCTTAATACAATGCCCAAACCCACCCTCATTTGTGATCTTGTCCACTTCAGTTTTTAACAGCTCTATCTTTCCAGTTGCTTGTACCAGCAATTTGGAGTCATCCTTGACTCCTTCTGTCTTTCCATAACTTATTCATTTGAAATCCTTTTGGCACTACCATCAGAATGTACTTAGAACAAGACCACTTCTCACTATCTTTATTACTATTAATTTGAGCCAAGGCATGATCTTCCCTCACTTGAATTACTGCAAACGCCTCTTAACTGCTTTTCTTGACTCTCCCACACTTGACTCTATAAAATTTATTAAGTCTATTTTTAGCACAGACATGGAGGGAAACTTTAAAATGCAAGTCAGATCATGTCACTCTTTGACCAAGAATCCTCTATTAGCTCCCTCCATCATTCACTGAAAGGCCGATGTGTTCAAAGTGAAAGATCCTTCATAGTCTGCCCTCTCTTCTATCTTTGATCTCATCCCCTAGTATTCTGCCCCTACCTTACTGCTCCAGCAACATTGGTCTCATTTTTTTTCTAGATCACAGCAAGAACGTTCCTGCTTCACAGTCTTTGAAGCTATAGTCCCACTAGAGGCAATCAGTTCTCAAATACCCACAGAGATAACTCATTTCACTCCCTGACAGCTTCGCTCAAATTACATATTTTCAACCCAGGCTCACCCTGATCACCTTCCCAAAACTGTAAATTGCCTCAAATCTGACTCCATCCTGTGATATTCCTGACTCTGTTGTTCTATTCTTATCTCCTCATCTACTTCATTTATTTAATAGAATTTATCACCTTCTGATAGTGTGCTTTTTTTTTTTCTTTTTGTAATACTGAGGTTTTAACATGAGGCCTTTGTGCTGAGCTGTATCCCCAACCCTTTTAAATTTTTTTAAATCTTGTGTCAGGATCTCACAAAGTCACTAAATTGTCCAGGCTGATCTCGAGCATGCAATTTCCCTGGCTCAGTCTACAGGAGTGCTGGGATTATACTCATGCACCACCATGCTTGGCTTAATTTACTTAATCATTATGTCAACAATTTCTCCTGTTTTAATGATCCAAGAAGGCAGTAATTTTTTAAAAATCTGTTCACAAAGGTGTTCCAAGCTCTTAGACTTCCCAGTCTCCAGTCTTGGGAGAAAAAAATTTGTGTTGTTTACGCAGGAGTATGAAACCTTTTGGGCACTAGGGACCAATTTTGTGGAACACAGTCTTTTCATGGATGAGGGTAAGGGGGAAGTTTTCAGGATGATTCAAAGGAGCATGAAACCTAGATCGCCTGAACACAGTTCACAGTAGGGCCTGTACTCCTATGAGAATGGTTGCATACTGGCAGGTGGTAATGTGACAGGATGGGGGCAGGGGGTGGATGTAAATATAGCTCCTTCTGTGTGGCCTGGTTCCTAACAGGCCATGGACTGATGTGGACCCATGGGCTGTGATTTGGGGATCCCTGGCTTGTACCCACCTACTTTATGGAATTTTATTATAGTATTCTTAATGGACTAAAGCTAGAATCACAACATTCTATCAGTCACATCCTTCTTGGAGATGCTTATTAAGTTTTATAGTGGCATTTTTTAATGACACCAAAATATATCTTCCATGATCATACCTTGAGTAGCCCCGAAGACCACTGAATAAAGTCTATAACCCATGATTTCCACTTTCTATAATTTTAGTTATTTATTTACTTATTTTTTATTTATTTTTGAGATGGGGTTGCACTATGTAGTTCAGTCTGGCCTTGAACTCACTGTCTAACCCAAGCTAGCCTCGGACTCATGGCAATCCTCCTGCCTCAGCCACCTAAGTACTGGGATTACAAACATGTACCATCATGCCTGGTTAGACTTTCTATAATTTAGCCTCCTCTTTGTAGTCAGCTTTCCATGGCTATGACAAGTACCTGAGAAGGACATCTTAAGGGAAGAAAGATTTATTTTGGTTTCTGGTTTAGGAGGTGTCTTGGTTACTTTTTTCACATTGCTGGGACAAAATACCTGACACCCAAAGTGAAGCAAGGAAAGGTTTATTTAGCTTACAGTTTCTGTGGATTTCAGTCCGTAATTAGTCAGTTCCAAGGCAGGGTCTCATGGCCCTGGGGCAACACTTCAAGGCAGCAGCCTGAGCAAAAGGGGGCAGCCGTTCATGGCGGCTGCAGGCGGCAAGAGCAAACCTTACCAAAGAGGAAAACACGCCCCCATTTTAACCTTACATTGTATGTTGGCTCCACCCCTGGGCGGGTGCAGAACTCACACCACCAATCCCAGAGCTAGACAACCAGTCAATCATAAATGTTAGATTCAGCTGCTTCCATGACTACATGAGGCTTGGGGGGGCCATCTATATACAAACTGTAACAGGAGGTTTCAGTCCATGGTCACCTGACTCCATCTTTTTTGACTCAAGTGAAAAATGAACATTGTGATGGCAGAAGTGCCTGTGATGGCAGGTTCTTCTTCTTTCAGTTTAATTCTACCCAGGGCCCTAGCCTTTAGGATGATGTTTCCCACATGCCCACAGTCAGGAGGGTCTCCCCAGTCAGTTTGCTATTCCCTATGCCAATTAATTATCACTGGAAACACTTTCACAGACATACCCAGGAGTATGCTTTACTAACGTCCTAAGTATTTCTCAACCCAATCATGTTGACAATCAAGATAACCATTTTGGCCTCATTTTTCACTGTGTCTCCATGCATATCTTAAGCTCGCAATGCTCATTTAATATACCTGATGTTCATTAAACAGATCTATTAGATATCCCACTATGCCTTTCGCACAGTATTAATTCCATCTGGAGTGCCTTTCATTGCTTTTTTGCTTCTTAAATTCCTGCCATTTTAGGCTGGATTTAAATATCATTGTGTCTCTATTATTGCCCTGAAGAATCCTTTAGTGAAGAGATGTTTTCCTTCTTCAAATTTTGCTACCACTTCATCTGAACCTCTCTTACAGGCACAATGACTTCTGTGTTCTGATATATTTATATCTGTGCTTGTCTTCTCCTTTGACCCTACCTTCTGTCCCCCACTCTATACTGCAAGCTCTCTCACAAGGCTGTAATTATTCACCATGACATGTTCCATGGTCCTTAGCTCCATGTCTGGCACCTCACAGACTCTCAGTTATGACTTTGTTGAATAGATGTTGAACACATTTGTAATTTTCTCTATTGGGCTGTATAACATTTTGCTAGCTCGTTTCCTCTCATTACACTCTACTATTATGTCATCTGATTTTTTTCTTTTAACTGAATCTTTTTTCTTATGCCTTTGGCTCTGATTTCACAATGGATCTCATGCTTTGAGCTACTTAATTTTTTTAAAAAAGTAGTGTCTGGGATACAGTTCAGTGGCATGGTGCCTGCCCGGCGAGCATGAGGTCATGAGTTTGATACCAGGGACCATAAATAAATAAATAAAGTAGAAGTAGATCAGAGAAAATATTAAATTACTATTTCCTTCTGTATATACTCACCAAACCAATTCGCATGGTTTCTTAATGCATCAAAATATGTTCTTCTTGTAATCCTTATCTCTGTGTTGTGGATGTACAGTTCTTCAAATACTTTCATATTTATTTTCTCATGCAATTATCATGCTCTCGTGGCAGTTTGTGAGGAACAAAGCATGTTGCTCCACTTACCATGGAGCTCAGAAGTGGTGAAGTGAACTTCTTGAATGATCCAGCATAGTTCTGTTTCTAAATATCCTCTCCTGGAGAAAGATTGTGTGCCCCAGTTTTGGCTTCAGATATCATGGTTAATGTGGTAAGCAGTTCCTGTGCTTTGATCTTCTCTGTTTGCAAGTACTTTGGGTCCCCAGTGAGAGGAGAGAAAGTGTTGATATTTCTTATAATTAGAAAGAGAAAAGCAGAAAAGTGAGTGGACAAGCACTCATTGCAGACAAGCACTCATTTTAATAACCTTATTGTTCCACTTAATGTAACTGTCTGAAAATTGACTAATAAGGATTTAACTGCCAGGTACTGTGCCCCCAGCCTTGTGCTAAAGTAGGATGACCTGGAAGAAAAGGACTAAATTTTATTCAGTTTTGAAAGCACCATATTTCCCCTCCAATACATCATAGTTTAATGTACTCATGAAATGTGCTAACTCTTTGTTATGCCCCAGGCACAGTGCTAGGCAGTGGTTATATGAAGACAAATGTGACTCTCAAGAAACTTACAAGGATGAGAAACAGCCAAAGAGGCAAAGCAAAAACAAAGCAGCATGGCAGGTTCTATGAGGTAGGATCAAATAATACAGTGAATCTTTAAATTAAAAAAAAAATGCTGTGAAAGACACAGTGTCATTAATTCTCCTCAAAACACTCCTCCTTGCTTCAAACACAATTGCCCTATCATTCTTGCCACTACCTAAATGTTCTAGAAGTCCTCTTTAGTGTTTAGTTATTGTATTGGTTGCATTTTTCTCATTGCTAGGGCAAAATACCTGACACCCAAAATGAAGGAAGGAGAGGTTTTATTTCTTACAGTTTGGAGGTTTCAGTCCATACCCAGCTGGCTCCAAGGCAGGGTGGCATGACTGAGGGGGCAGTGGTTCATGGTGGCCCACAAGCAGCAAGAGTGAACAGGGCAAAAGAATGGAAAAAGAGAGAGAGAAAACATGTCTTCTTCCCTCCCTTATATAGTATGCAGTCTCCACCACTGGATGGGTGCAGCACTCACATTGCTAATCCCAACACTAATCCCAGCACTAGGCAATGAACCAATTACAAATGGTAGATTCAGCAGCCTCCATGACTGCATGAGGCTTGGGGGCCCCACCTAGACACAAACCGGAACAGGTATACTTTCGTAGCTGCCTTGATATGCTGAATTGATTAAAAATGTTTACTTTTCATGGTCACTTTGACTATGGGAAAGAACTAGAAGTCATATGTTTCCACATGTGGTGAATTAGGTAGATGAAGACACACTGTAATATTTTTACGAGCCTGCCTTTCTGTTGGATGGCACTTGACAGCAGCATTCACCATATTTTTAAACACAGCTCATAAAAACACTCACAAAAGAGGACTTCCAGGATTGCTTCAGAAAGTGGCAAAAACACTGGGATAAGTGCATTTGAAACAAAGGGGAGTGTTTTGAAAGGGATTAATGACAATGTGTTTTTTACTGTAACAATTTTTAAAAATTTAAGCATTTTCTAAATGTTTTGATTATCTCTTCCATTTCTTTAAGATCTGATGAAAGCATCTAGAATATCCAGCACAAGTATCTTTCCACTTTGGAAATTTTTCTTGGCTTTAGAAGGTTTAGCAGGAAATCAGTTTGCTTTTGTTAAACAAAATGATACAAAAATTGAGCCACAATTTGAGCTCAAATGTGAATTGGCCAATGAATGGTAGAGTGAGAGAGCACAAGGAGATCACTCTGGGAAAGGTCTGTTGGGAATAGCACTGAATTCCCCAAATGTAATTCAACTGATGGTCCCAAAAAGTCTACTGAGGTTAAATTCTTGATCTTATCATCCTATAAATAGAGAATCATATCTCAGCTTTAATGCTGAAGAGCATATTAGGTCCCTGGGTTAATTTTTGGGCTGTGACGTTTTGATCCCCTGAACAGAAATTGTATCTATCCTTTGACACTGTAAACCTTCTTGGGAAATAAATCCTGGATGAGTGTGGCAAGAAAGTCTGTAAAATGATCTGCCTATGCTTATTAAAATGTGGAGAAATCTCTCTAACCAGAAGATGGGTTCTTTGCATCTGGAAAAGAGAGAGTTGAATTCTATTCTGTGTCATCTATCATAAGTTGCTTGTTGAAATCCAAAAGTTTAATATTTTTTACAGGCAATGATGGAAGAGCAAGAAGAGCCCAGTTTTGATTTTCCAGATCTAAGGCTGTGTTTTGAACCACCACTTAGAAAAATGCTGTGACTGAAGCATTGAGCCAGCTTGATTTGGAACTGTCACCACCAAGAGAGAGATGCCTGGAATACTGCAGTGTCATTTCTGGGTAGTCTGTCTTTTTGTGTGTTATTAAAGGGAGATAAGTGAATAGTATGTAGGACCGGAGGCTACATGAAACCGTTAGTGCTGTCATAGCAGGCAGAAACAAGACCGCCAGGCAAAATACAAGACCACCCAACACAAACCACGTGCTCCCATTAGCAACATCCTTGAGACTCTGTGCGCTTGACATTTGCATTTTGGAATGTTGAGCCACCAAGCATGCTGCAGGATAATTATTGCTTTGTGATGATATTTAGCAACTCTCAGAATGTGGACCACCAATTCTGGTTTGGGTTTCTTCTCTTTATTAGCACCATCTGAGAATGTCTGTGGTAGAGACTTTGGTGAATGTCATCTGTCCTGTGGCCAAAGGAATGAAAGGAAGAGCAACTTAGCTTATTAATATGAAAGAATTTGGTGAGGAAAAGCCCATGACACATGTCTGAAAGAAGCTTCATTGAGGGATTTTTATATTTTTTTCAAATAAGGCAAACCAGATTGTTTTACTCCTGCTTATTGAAGCACGCATGCTCTATATACAAATAACCTTGTACTATTTCAGAGCTGTAGTGGGATCTTTTATCTAATAGACCATTTTAGTCTCAGGGAGACAGATGTCTCTCCTGGTACAAAACAAAACACTTCTTTCCCTAAAGGAAGTCAATGTGATCAAGATAAGGTATTTCTGTGTTTTTCGTAAAGGAAAAATTAGTCAAATATTTTATTTCTCTTCTCAGACCTTTTTTTCTTGCCTTTATTTCATTTTATTCTACCTCTAAATACTAAACATTTTGGTCAATTTTGTCAGTGTGACCTTACCAATACTGTTTCTGACTCATTTGTTCCCTAATAAAAAATTCCCTGTTCAACCAGAATTTTTGTTTGTTGATTGGGTTTGTTTACTTCCTTAGTTTGGCTATTGTTGATACTTTCTTTTCTTGTACTTGCTTTCTCAGCAAACACTTTGTTGGAGTTTACTTACAGACTTCTCCAGGTGCTTGCAATCAATTTACCAACTATGTATCTTTCAGTTTTATGATTTTAATAACTTTTAAATTCAACTTTTAAAAGAAAGTGTCCACTCTGTTTGAAAAGTTTGGATTGCAAAGAGAATGAATAAGTAGTCTTTAAATCAACAAGTCAACATGTTACTTTTCTTATTGGAATTTACTTAAGATTGCAGATCTATGTATTGTAAACATATACTAAGAAAAATAAAGTAGATTTCAGCTCTTGTATAATAGATTTAGTATATTATAAATGGTAATGTTTATAAAATTAGCCATTGATGAAAGCAGCCAAGAATTAGTTTAACACTACACAGAGAAAGGTTAAATTTTTATATCTAACATGTAAATCTATTGATTCAAAGCCCGAGGTGAAATTAAACGAAAACTGAGATAACTTCCACTGAAACCCACCTTAGAGCAGAGTTACTAGTACTAAAGTCCTTTGCCATTAGTCTGTTGTTCCAAAGTCAAGCCTGCCACATAATAGGGAAGTTTCTGATCCTGCTAACATTCATTCAGAGGTCTACATCCCCAAACACTTTTCATCTCATCAAGAGCAGGGCATGTAGGCATCCCACACAGTGCCTAGTAATACTATTTGATGAATGAATCGCAAGAGCTAAAATAAAAAGAGAAAATAACAAGTGAAGACAGAGGCCAAATTGTAAAGAGGCTAATTTTAAAATAAAATGTTCAGAAAGGCCATGGATTTTAGTTTAGATCCCTATTTTATATCCACATGTGCATAATCTGTCTCACTGTCTATGCCACTATTTCCAGTAACACATCCCAAATTGAATCGCATCCTGGAACATTGAGGTTTCCAAGTACTAAGTGATTTACCAGCTATAGAACGCTACAGATTTCTCATCAACTTACCCAGGCCTCTTCTGACCACCATTTGCTTAGTATCCTTGTAAGAAACTTGGAATCTCTCATACATATGTAGCTCTCTGGTTTACATGTGTGAGTTTGTCTTCTTCCTTACTCAGAAGTTGTTTTCCCATGCCCTGCATTGTTCTTCCATTCCCAGGGGCTGAGCTGTCCATTTCCTGTGGGTTAGATACTTGGCCCAAATGTGTGTAATTATGAAGTTTCCCTTGGGATCTGAGGTTGTGGGAGGGGATAGTTCTTGATGCTTGGTGTACACAGTTTGTGTCTCAGGAGAAGAACCATAAAAAACAATTAACTGAGCATTCGTCAAAAATACTGGCATATGCACATGTCTCTTAGCTCCCAAAAGATTTGTCTTTTGCTTTGCTAACCTCAGGATACTGGCCAGCCAGAAAGACTGCCAAGCACATGCAATTTGTGTAGCTAGCCTACTCTGCCTTGACTATCTGGAAATCATACTTTCACTCACTTGGGAGGTTCTGGGCACCCTTTATTCTTCAGAAACAAGGCCCACCCAGTGATTTCAAGAGCACTTTTGTGGCCCAGGCTTCATGATCAGGCAAGCTGTGAAAGTTGGGAATCTCCTCTCTTTCCCTATTTGGTACACTGCACTCTTTTCCTAGCCATACAGGTTTACAGTGTCCTGAGACCCCTCTCACCATGAAAGGCAAATGGCACCCAGTGTCAAGTTCAGTTAAGAAGAGGAAGCAGGCAAACCTATAGCAACTGAAGATGCGGTTCCCAGGTGAGTATCAGCAGCAACTGTAAGAGATGAGAGTTTGCCTCTTTTCCATCTGGTGTCAGGAACAACAAAGGGAAACACAAGACTCAAGTGTGCCTCTTGATTTCCCAGCTCCTCTTTTCAGTCTGGTAGGCTGGGCCAGGAGGAGGCCTCCTTCCCATGTCTCTTTCCTTGGTCGTGTGGTGGAGGCTGGGCACACTCATGCCCCCCCCCCAGGAGATCTCTGTGGCATGTGTAAAGCTGTGGTGCCAGTGCTCGGAACATCCCTGCTCTCACTTTGGGATTCCTCAAGCTAAAATGGCCTTTCCTTAGCAAGCAACCACAGAAAACACATGACCAACACAGGGGATTTGGATGAAATCAGTTTATGCCTGATCATCCATTTTTCCTTCATTCATTACTTCCTTTCTGCTATATTACAAATAATGTACTACCATAAGGGTCTTTCTATTCTATAAATAATACTACAGTAATGGTCTTTCTAGTGTATAAATCTAATCATGTCACATTCTTCCTTTGGCATACTACCCCCTACTGAGGCAAGCCTTGCTGAATTATAGAACCTTTGCAATTCTTAGGCCCTTTAGAGTTTCTGCTACTTGCTTTACCTGAAATGCTTTCTTTTCCCTGGAACTACAAGACTGCTACAAGGGGTGCTTGAAAATATAAATTTCACAGAAAATTATTATAATGAAATACACATTGCCAGAATGATAGGAAAGGCAGACCAGCTGCCATCAGCGATGCTTCCTACCAGTAAGCAGTGTGGGTCAGGAGAAACAGCACCCAGCCCCTGGAGAAACAGAAGCCAGCCCTACCCCCTTCCCCCACGTGCACACCAGCCGCTTTGGGGACACTTCCTGCTGGTAAGCAGTGTGGGTCGGGAGAAGAGCAGCCAGCCCTGGGAACAGCAGGAGCCAGCCCTGTTCCCATATGCACATGAGCCACCATCTGGGTTTCTTCCTGCCACTAACCAGCACAGATCAGGAGAAGCATCAGCCAGCCCTGCCCTCATGCACACACTGGCCACTATCAGGAAGCTTCCTGCAGGTAGCCAGCTCTGACTGGGAAAGCAGAAGCCAGGCCCACATCAGCACACTCACAGGCTGCCATTGGGGACCTGTAAACAGCACTGGGCAGGAGAACCAGTCAGTTACACCTTGGAGAAATCATAGCCAATGTGGGAAGTGCCTTGGACCCCACAACCTGCTTGTCCAGAAGAACCCAGAAAAATGTAAGACAAGCAAAAGGCAGTCTCTGGCCTCCAACCC
>RJWT010006377.1:0-29238 GCA_004365215.1 Cuniculus paca
GTGGTCTCAGTTGTGCCTCAGTTTCCCTAACAATATAGATTAGGTTTTATATTAGAAATATATACATACAGTTTTACATAAAAATGTAAGAATAGCCAGGCCTGGTGGTGCAGGTTTGCAATCCCACTCCTCTGGGAGGCTGAGACAGGAGGGTTGCAAGTTCAAGCCCAGCCTGGGCAAATTAGTGAGATCCTACCTCAAAGCAAAGTAGAAAGGCCTGGAGGTATAGCTCAGTGGTAGCATGCTTGGCTAGTATGCACGAGGCCCTCACTCAATTCCCAGAACTATTAAAGAAAGAAATGTTAGAATATTATTTTTTTCTGATTTTAAAAATAGAAAATAGTCTTGATTGTACTTTTATTAATTTATCTCTGGTTTCACAAATAATAAAGAAGAACCATTTCTTTATGCAAAAATAATGAAAGCACACAGAGCAGAAAGTGAAAATATGGTATGCACTGTGTTCATTCATTCATTCACGAAATGTGATGTAGCCTCCCCATTAGACTTTTTTTTTTTTTGCACTTCTGGGAATTGTATCCAGGGCCTTGTGCATGCTGTGGACCCTACCACTGAGCAATACCCCCAGGCTTCACATACCATTTTCAGGAGTCATTCATTTATACACCCCCAAAAAAACTGTATACAGTATGCTGTTGACCTAGTTATAGGACAACCACTGTAGCATTTTCCAGAGCTGGTTTCTCTTATTCTAAAGATAGTAACATGAAATTTTTTATGCAATGATGAAAACTTTGTACATGCACATTTAAGTTTTAAAAATAATTTCAAACACAGATGTGGCACTGCACACCCATAATCCCAGCACCCTGGGAGGTTGAGGTAGAAGAATCTCGAGTTCAAGCCCAGCCCGGGCAACTTAGTGATTCTGTGAGACTCTGTCTCAAAATAAGAAATGAAAAAGGGCTTCAGATGTTGCTCAGTGTGGAGGACCTAGGGTCAATCCCTAGGGCAGGCACAGACGCAATAACTAATTCATTCATTCATTTTGAGGCTAAAGGATCTGAAGACGGAAGAAATTCCTACAAGTTGTAACCAAGTCTGTTCTTCCCTAAGACTAGAAGGAGACAGCTTCCTGGGTAGTGCTAATTCTTTTCAGATGTGTTAGAAAGAGGTTATTTGCGGGAGGCTGAGGCAGGAGGATCATTGCAAGTTTGAGACCAGCCTGGGCTACAAAGTGAGCCCGAGGCCAGCCTGAACTGCATAGTGAGAACTTGTCTCAAAAAGACAAAAAAAAAAAAAAAAAAAAAAAGAAAGAAAGAAAGAAAGAAAGAAAGAAAGAAAGAAAGAGAAATTCTTTGACAATAAGGTCAAAGACAAATCAGGAGTCTCCCCATTATGTCTACACTTCCTAAAGGTATTATAGGAACCTAGTTGTTGTCTGGGGCTATAGCTCATTGGTGGAGTACTTGTGTAGCTTGTGTAAGGCCCTGGGTCTCATCCTCAGTACTATTAAAAAAAATTGTAGTTTTTCGTCTAACTTTAGATGTCAGTCATGTGGCCCAGATTTTTCTTTGCTTTCCCCCAATGAACTGAGCATGGGTAGAGTGAGAGACTCCAAACAGAATCTACTTGACATAAAGTCCAGAGGAGACTCCTAGCACCTCCAAGCGAATCATCAACCTTGGCCTCATCCAGAGATCCTTTGGATAGATAGTTCTTCTCTGCTTCAGCTGGAAACATGAGCGTGGTAGGATTCCACCCGTAATTGTGTCCTGTCAGTCATCTGCCATTTTCTTACTGTCACTCTGATGTCCCTCACAAATTCCTGCAGTATGAGCTGTATAGGAAACACAGATTCATTTCATTGCAACAGATTTTAAGTCACCAAAAACTGACTAAGTAAGCTTGCCATTAGAGTGGTACTTAGAGAAAAAAAGGAAGAAGAAAAAGAGAGAGAGAGAGAGCATGGTACTTAGCTCTGTGTCACTAGGACAAAATACCTAAGATAACTTAGGGAAGACAGATTAATTTTGGCTCACATTTTCATAAGTTTCAGTACAAGGTCACTTGGCCCTGGTGCTTTGGCCCTTTGGTGGCACAGCATATTGTGGTGGGAGTACATGGCAGAGGTTACCCATGGTGGCCATAGGCAGAGAAAGTCTGGAGGAGGCCTGGGTATCACCTTCAAGAGCATCACTCCAATGACTTAACTTTCTCCCACAAGGCCCTGCCTCCTAAAAGTTCTACCACTTCCCAATAGTACCTCAGGCCGCAACCAAATCTTTAACATTTGGACACTACTGGACCTTGGGGAGACATTTATCCAACCATAGCATCTTGCATTTAAAAATTTAACTTCATTTCTTCTGCCATCTTTGAAACTTGGAATGATAAGACCAAGGAGCAACCTCCTGAGAGGCAGCTCACATCCATTAAGTGGTTCCTCCTACTTTTTGGCCTCGAGAGCTGACAGTTGCTTTCCATCTTCTGGAAATCCTGTCCCTGGCCTTACCAAGAGAGATGCTGAAGAGACTGCCCCAGGAAGAGATTTTCTATGCCAAGGCATCTGTAATGTCTTGATCTTGACAGGCAGAGTTTTCCACACTACACTTCTAAGGATGTTGCTTTCTGTAGCATCTAGTCCACGCAGAACAGAAGGTCCATTTATCCTGATCAGCTCCTGCTGAGATCAGAGTCTCTAACTCCCAATTCCCAAGCTTGTGATGACCAATAGTGTCCAGCAGCCAGCAGCTGCCCCTGGCATATTCCCTCATAGCTCTGCAGTGCTGCAGAAAGGCACATAGGTAGCATGTCATCGAGCCATGCCTCATCCCCTCCAACAAGGTTGGGTTCCCATCCTGAGATGGGCCCTTCCTTGGGTGCTCTAGCTTAGCCTGCAGGGTAGTGGCTGCTCCTTCTTATCTGCCAGCTTCTGTTACTTAGAATTGTCTTTAACGTTTGCTAGTCAATATCTATTATTCCACTCCCCTGGTTCTTTATATTAAACTCTCCCTATTCACATTATTATTGGATTCTGTTTCCTGATTGGACCCAAAGGACATATTACATATTACTGTTGTAGTATCCTTTGATATTCTTTCTTTCTTTCTTTCTTTCTTTCTTTCTTTCTTTCTTTCTTTCTCTTTCTTCCTTTCTTTTTCTTGAGGCAGGATCTCACTATGTAGTGCAGGCTGGCCTTGAACTTACTTATGTAGTTGAGGCTGGGGTTGAACTCATGGTGATCCTCCTGCCTCTGCCTCCTGAGTGCTGGTATTACAGGTGTGCACACTACACCTGGCTGATATTCATATTCTACATGGCAAGTCTTTCTTCTTGGCCCTTTTCCAATCTGTCATTAGTTATTCTCTTTCATTTTTATTCTAAGATGAATTTTTTTTTTATGGCACTGGGGATCAAATCGGTGACCTTGTGCTTGCCAGACAGGCGCTTAGGCCACTGAGCTAAATCCCTGGCCCTTGTCTTTTTGAGACAGGGTCTCACTATGCCATTCAGGCTGGCCTTGAGCTCACTTTGTAGCCCAGGCTGGTCTCGAACTCGCAATGATCCTCCTGTCTCAGCCTCCCGAGTGCTGAGATTACAGGCCTGCATCACCAGGCCCAGCTTCCAAGATGAATTTTAAAAACTGTTCAAGTACTGTAAAATAACCCTGAAGATTTTAAGAAGGATAACACTGAAACAATATTAAATCATTGGGAAGGATATTGCTATAATAAATCTGTCTTAATCCATCTTCCATTTCTATAACAGAATACCCGATGCAGGGTAAAGGAAAGAGATTTAGCCAGGGGTGGTGGTAGCACATGTCTCTAATTCCGGGCACTTGGGAAACTGAGTTCGAGGCCAGCTTGTACTCCATAATGAGACCTTGTCTCAACAAGTCAAAGGAGATTAAAAAAAAGAGAGAGAGATTTACTTTGGTTTAGCATTTTGGTGGTTGGAACATCCAAACAACACCATGTTGCTATCTGTCGAGGGCTCCCTGGCTGTGCCACAAAATGAGAGAGAAGCAGAAGAGGAATCAGTTACATTCAGAAAGGTCCAAGCATGTGGGGTGACCTCACTTTACAAAAAGCTACTCTTGAGAGAACTAATCCAGTCACCAAGAGACCTGATCCACTCTCAGGACATAAACATTAATCCCATCCAAGACTGGAACCCCCATTAAGGCCCAGAGGTAGAAGGGAGATAGGCAGATGGAGTAAGGGCCTGAATCAAGTGCGGCAACACCAAGGTTCTAGAATTCTTCTGTTTGCAAACAATTCGGCTCTTGAACAGAAGTGTTCAACAAAAATTTGCTTCCATGGACAAACTACATCAAGGGAGGAACACGACCTTGGCCATCTTCACCACTCTGACAAGTGGTCGTGACTTCCTCTGGTTGAGATGGTTGTCCAGACAGACCTGTGCACACTTTCTGTGAAGGGTTTTTGTGTCTTTTTAGCACATACGATACTATACAGTGGTATTCAACCCACCATGGCTCCAAAGAAAGTGTAGAGCAAGCATGATGATGAAAAGAAAGTACAGAGCGATCATGAAGGTGACAAAAACGTGTACGGCAAGAAGGTTTTGAAGAAAATAAGCACTGACTTGAAGGAAATTGTAAGAAAAGTATGAGCATGACATTTGTGCAGCTGATCTGGCCTCAGAGTGCAAAATGCTGAAGTCAACAATCTCGACTATTTTGAAGAATACAGATACCATCAAAGGAAATGACGTGGCAAAAAGAGTAATGATAACCAAGCAAGGACACAAGTGCTGGAAGAGGTGGAAAAACCTTCCTTAGTTTGGTTGGACAAGAAAGAGCTGGCAGGTGGTAGTGTTAGTGAAGCTATGATCTGTCGAAAAGCCAGGGAATTACACCATGATTTACTGCAAGAAAATCCCTCTACAAGTACAAGTGATGAATTCCTGGTACCAAAAGAAAAAAAAAATTCAAAGTCAGTAGAGGGTGGTTTGATAATGTTATGGTTTGTGTCTGGATGTCCTCCCCATGCCTCATGCAGTCACAGGGGCAGGCCTTTTGAAGGTGGCTGAATCTAGCATTGGTGATTGGTTGTTGTCTAGTGCTGGGATTGGCAGTGTGAGTGCTGCACCTGCCCTGGGGAGGAGCCGGCATACAATAAAGGAAGCGAAAGAGGTGTGCTCTTCCTTTTTGGCTCTTGTCACCTTTGATACCTGCTGTCACCATCATGAAGTGTTGCCCCTGTGCCATGTCACCCTGCCTTGGAGTCAACTGATTATGGACTGAAACCTCCAAGGACTGTGAGCTAAATAAACCTTTCTTTCCTTCATTTTGGGGCATTGGGTATTTGGTCTCAGCAGTGAGAGCAAAGTAACTGAGACAGATAAATTCTGCAAGGTAAGTGGCACCCACAGTGTGATAATGAAAGGGAATTTAAA
Organism: Cuniculus paca; assembly: GCA_004365215.1. Lineage (NCBI taxonomy): Eukaryota > Metazoa > Chordata > Mammalia > Rodentia > Cuniculidae > Cuniculus > Cuniculus paca. Next base: position 5,389 of record RJWT010006377.1, read on the forward strand.
GGGAATTTAAAATTTTAAATAAAAACGTGCCAGAATACCCACCAAGATCAAGCCAAATGGACATGTCTAGACAAACCTGCTAATAGAACATTTCTTTCTTTGTGTAAGCTTGTCTAGCAGATGGCCTTACAATAAAATTTCAAATGTTCCTTTGTATAACCCCCATTTTTACTGCCTTTGTATAACTAGTGCTAATGGCCTTGTAATGTAATTTAAAATGTAACAACATTTCTTCCTCTGTATAACCCATGAGGTCACCCAACCCTCCAATCATATGTGCCAAATTTGCCTTTGTACCTCCCTGCTTACTTTCCCTTTAAAACCCCTGAAGCCCCACCAGGCAGGGCTCTGACTCTTTTGGAGAAGTCCTAGTCAGAAGCCCACCGTGTGATAAACTGCCTCCTGAGACTTCTTGGTGCCGTTTTTACCCCAGTTTGGTCTGTTTTCCATAACAATAAGACACAGTAAAGTTTCCAGTTCTGACAAGGCCGCTGCAGAAGCCTGCAAGAAAGAATCCCCAGATTTCATGAAGGCTGAAGAATGGGTTACTGAGCGTATGAAACCGGGCTCTTCTGGAAGAAGACACCGTGCAGAACCTATACCACGCAGGAGGAAACGGCACTGCTGGGGCACGAGTCTGCGAAGGACAGGTCGACCCTTTTCCTGTTGGAAAACACAAGCACCGATCTGAAGATTAAGTCACTACAGTGTGTCATTCCCAGACCCCTCGTGCATTCAAGGAGCAGAACATGAACGAGGCCCAACTCCCTGTCAGGTGGAGGGCCAGTGCAAAAGCTTGGGTCGAGAGGGAATTGTTCATAGGACAGCTGCACCAGGCGTTCACACCCCCATTAATTAAGGACTATCTTTCTGACAACCAACCGCCAGAAAGGTGCCTTCTTCTGATGGACAGCGCCTGGCCCACCCTTCAGCTTCGGTGGATGATATGGACGCTGCTTATGACTCCATAAAACTCAAGTTCCTCCCCTCCACACAGTACCTCTTCTGCAGCCCATAGACCAGAAAGTGATCTGCAAGTTCAAGAAACTGTACACAAACTGTACACAACTGCTTCCATGTCACTGAAGGGACGTCCTTGACTCTGAAAGAGTCCTGGAAGACACATTTCAACATCCTCCACTGCACTGAACTCATTGACAAAGCCTGGGAAGATGTCATGGACGGGACCTTAAACTCAGTCTGGAGGAAACTGTGGCCAGAGTGTGTCGTTGAATGTGACGTTGAAGGGTCTGATGCACAGGGAGTGGAGAAGATTGTGTCCACAGATATGGGTCTGGACGTCGATGGTGCAGACCAAGAGGAGTTTGCTGAGGGCCGTGAGGAAGAGCTGATGACGGAAGAACTTGCTGAACTCCAGAGTGAACCGCAGAAGGCCCTTGTTGAGGGGCATCCGCTGGGGAAGAAGAAGACAGGGAGAAGGTTAGCAGCGATGTGATCAAATCCATTATGGAAAAACGAATGAGACCTAGGTTTTCCTTGGGACACACTGCCCCAGCATAACTGTAACAGTGTGGAATCTGAGGAACAGTAATGTGGCCTCTCACTTCCAGAGGGTTATGCGGTGCAGGAAACACAAGTAACATTAGATTTTTTTCACCAGAATTGACCCTGCAGCTGAGACAAAGAGGAGAGGAAACCCCTGACTGAGATCTCCCCATGTCCTTAAGGAGGGGGACTCACCCTTCAAACAATAACCTCTTTCCAACCCACCTTCCCGTCTACCACCCCAGAAGTTGCCTCAAGCAAGGTTAGTGATCTCTGTCTTCATACTGTGCACATTTTGTTTCATACTTTTGTGGTTAAAAGAAATACATACAGTTCAGAACAGACTAGTCTTATTTACATCAAACCTTGTGGGGAAATTTGATGTGGAAATCATGGAACAAATTAAATTCTTGGACTGAGGTACCACTGTAACTGAGTAAACTAACTAAACTGAAATCCAGGACCTAAGTGAGCTAAACATAAGCCTTAGGAAATCAGAATACAAAGGACAAAGAACAAGTCTCTAAATAAACTAGAAGAAGCCTGGGGGGCCGGAATGCAAAGAACAAAGAAACAAAACAGCCCACTTTCTGGACATCAAAAGCTTGGCAACAGCAAACAGAGAGCAGTGTCCCTGCATTCTCTCACATGCTTCCGTATCTTTTGCAACAGAGACCTCATAAAAGGCCCTGCACTGCACACCTATGGTGCCAGGCATGGTGGCGAACACGTGGAATCCCAGTCCTTGGGAGGCTGAGTCAGGAGGATCACGGTGAGTCCAAGGCCAGTCTGGGCTACATAGTGAGTTCAAGGTCAGCCTGAACTATGTAGCAAGACCCTGTCTCAACAAAATAAAAGTCTATGGTAGCCGCCTTTTGGAGCCCCTCCCAACAGTGGGAGCTTTTATTTTTGTTCTTTTTAATAAACCACACACCAGGCCATTCCCTACTACTTGCTGTTTTGTTACCTCCTTCTGCACTGCCTCAGAACAAGGCCCCAAAGGGAGCTGGTTGAACTGTGATCTGATCATCTCACACTGGGCTTTATCTCTTCATATTTCCATCATCTCAATACTATTACCTTGAGGACCAACTTCCAGCCCATGAACCTTCAGGGGACGAAGCACAGCAATCTTCCTGTCTGAAGCACAAGTAAGCTCCTGAGGAAGGGCATGCTCTTTTCTTTTCTTTTCTTTTTTTAATTTTTTTTTATTTTTTGAGACAGGGTCTCAGCTTGTTCAGGCTGGCCTTGAACTCACTATGTAACCCAGTCTGGCCTTGAATTTGCAGTGATCCTCCTGCCTCAGCCTCCCGAGTGCTGGGATGACAGGCATGCATCACCATACCAGGTTAGTGCATACCATGGCTGTGTCTCTTCCTTCTTGCTTGTGAAAAGTTGTTTATTTATTGGTTGTGAGTCTGTGAAGACGTTATGGTAGGGAGTATGTTTCACCAATATGGTCTCTCTGGTGCTTCCCCTGGGCACCTGTGTTAGTCTGTTCAGACTGCTACAACAGAATTCTTATAAATAACTAAAATTTATCCCTTACAGTCTGCAGGTTGGAAAGTCCAAGTTCAAGGTTTGAGCATATTTGGTGTCTGGTGAGGGCCTACATTTCTGACCAGAGATGGCACTTTCTTGGTAGAAGGGGTGACGTCATTTTCTGGGGGCTCTTTTATAAGGGCACTGTCACGATCTGCATGTCCCCACCACAACTCATGTTGAATCCCTACTGTTAAGTGTTAAGAGGTGGGACTCGCTGGGACCTTTAAGAGGTGATGAGGTCACAAGGGCTCTGTCCTTATGAATGGACTGATGCATTTGTGGATTAACAGAGTAATGGACTAATGAGTTATTGTGGGAGTTACCAAATCAGGTTCTCTCTGGTTTGCTCTATGTCACCATGAGATGTTTTCCACTATGTCATGACCCAGCAAGAAGGCCCCCACCAGATCCTGAGCAGAAGTCGGCATTATGTCCTTGGACTTCCAGAACTCTGGTTAAACAAACCCATTTTCTTTACAAATTACCCAGCCTCTGGTATTTAGTTATAGCAACATAAACATACTAAGACCAGCATCAATCCTATTCTTGAAGATATGACCCCCATGATCTGATAACCTCCCCAAAGGGCTCTCCCAACACCATCACAGTGGTGATTAGATTTTAACAAATAGATTTGGAGAGGCATCAACACTGAGACCACAGAAGCAGCCAAGCCAGAGAGACAGCTGGGGATTAATTTCAGTGACACTTTCTCAGCTTGAATGTCCCACATAATGAGCCAATTGAGGCTCCCTCTGCCTGGAGACTAAGAATGTTGCTTGTCCCGGCCACAACCACAGGTGAGACAAGTTTTCGAAGTGATTGTAAGCCTTCAAGGGTCCTAACTTTGTAAAAGGATCTCATCTTTAATCTACCCCGCCCCCCGCCCCGCCAAAGTGTAGTTTTCATCTTTTGTACCTGAATGAGGTTAAAAATTTAGACTTTTTCCATTGGGAAATGAGAGAGTATAGTGGTACACTATGGGTGAATGTTAAGAGTGCCCCTTTGTTTTTTTGTTTTGTTTTTTGTTTTCCACTTTTCAGTTTTTGTTTGTTTGTTTGTTGTCTTTTTGAGACAGGGTCTCACTATGCAGTTCAGGCTGGCCTTGAGTGCACTTTGTAGACCAGGCTGGTCTCGAACTCACAATGATCCTCCTGTCTCATCCTCCCAAGTGCTGGGATTATAGGTGTGAGCCACCATGCCCGGCTCGATTCTTTCCACTGTTTATGGAGAAATACTTTAACACCGACCACACAACAGTGACTCAGGTCTGGAGGATCCCCAGGATGGGAAATAGGTAGAGTCTCCCTTACCCGAAATGCTTGGGGCCAGAAGCATTTTGGATTTCTTGGAATATTTGTATATACGTAATGAGATATCTTGGGGATGGAACCCAAGTCTAAGCACAAAATTCACTCATGTTTCATATACACCTTACACAAAGTCTAAAGGTAGCTTTATGCAATATTTTAAATAATTTTGTGCATGAAACAGTGTTTCACAAGGTAGAATGTTCCACGTGTTCCTTGGAGTTGGTGCTCAAAAAGTTTTGGATTTTGGAACATTTCAGATTTTGGATTTTCTGACTAGGTATGTAATGCAATGTTCCTGATCCTGTTCCTGAATTTCTGTCCCTCTTTGCTTGTGGGAGGACAATAGTTTCAGAAGGGGAAACCTGAAGACGTTACTGATAGCAGCTCAGATGACCAGTCCCCAATGGCAGCCACCATCCTATGGTTTTACAGGAGCACTTCCTGGGGTGAGTGGAATGCAAGGAGTCATAGAACCATCTCCTTAGGGAACGTCTTATGTTAAAAACACAGTACCTGACTCTCAGAAGGAAAGAGCATAGGGAATAAGAAATAGTTTCAACTCCCCTCCCCAGACCTTAACTAGCTGAGCTATGGACAGGCTGGAGGCAGCAGGAACAGTGTTATGGTTTAGGTGTCCTTCTTGGAATTCTTGTCATGCTAATGCTACTTGAGAAAATTGGAATCTTCTGGAAGTAATTGTGTCACAAGGTCTCTGTCCTCATGAGTAGATTCATCTGTTTGAGATTAATGGCTTTATGGGTTATTTCAGGAGCAGCTTTGTGTGTCAACTTCCTGTGTCTCCCTCTGTGATGCCTCTGCTTTGTTATTATACAATAAGAAGACCAAACAAGAACCTAATGCCACTGGGTATGGTGTGGAATTCACCTGTAATTCCAGCACTGGGGAGGCTGAGGCAGGAGGATTGCTGTGAGATCAAAGGCAGTCTGAACTACATAGTGAGACCCAATCTCAAAAAAAAAAAAAAAAAGAATAAAACTGCTCTTGGACTTCTCAGCCTCCAGAACTGTGAACTAAATAAACTTTTATTCTTTACAAATTATCTAGTCTCAAGTATTTTATTATAGCAACAGAAAAAGGACTAAAAGAGATGTTTCCCAGGCTTAATGCAAAGTCTCATCCTCATGAGCCACAGGATGCGTGGACTTTAAAAGATGTGTGTCAGAGCCATCACTCCCACAATAAAAGTTTGTCCTAATTTTACTCGTCTTTCTCATTATCACTCGGGCAGGTCTAATAAGATTTGGGGATTGGCAGGAGCTTATTTGAAAGGAACTTTCTCAGGAAGGGACACTTCAGAGAGAATCAGAGTTGCCCAGAGGCTGAAACATTCATGTTGACTTTGACAATAGAAATTTTAGAGTATGTCTTAGGAAATAAGAGGTGGTGTGTCTGGGGCTTGGTGGACCGGAGGGAGGAGCACTGGTCTTGGGGCTGGAAAGGTGAGCAGGAGCCCATCCAGCAGGATCTTCTGGCTGTGAACAGATTAAACTCTCTGCACTCAGTGGGCAACCATTCAAAAGTGTAAGCAGGAAACTGGTATTATCCAATTTTCATCTTTAAAAGGTCACTTAGTCATCCAGTTGCCTGGGTTGTGGTTCCTACATGTCATTCTCCAAAGAAAGGCAGCAAACTCCTGTGGGGTTGGCTAATCAGAGCTGGGTGGGGGAAACATAAAATGAGCCTAGAACATTTCATACTGCCAGAGAGCAGAGGAATAGCTCAAAGCACTAAGGCATGTAACAGGATCGGGTGAGCCAACTCGAAAAATCTCCCAGCAGCCAGTTCTGGAACAATTTGAGCAACAAAATAACACAGAATTTGATCTTATATATGTCTCATGTGCTTGTGTGCATGTGTATGTGTATGGATGTGAGTTCATGGTGATTTAAATAACTAGAGACAGGTGTGGTGGCACATGCCTGTAATCCCAGCACTCGGGAGGCTGAGGCAGGAGGATGATTGCACGTTCGAGACCAGCCTGGGCTACAAAGTGAGCCCAAGAGGGCTGGGGATCTAGCTCAGTGGTCTAAGCACCTGCCTGGCAAGTGCAAGGTCGTGAGTTCAATCCCCGGTCCCGCAAAAAAAAAAAAAAAAAAAGTGAGCCCAAGGCCAGCCTGAACTGCATAGTGAGACCCTGTCTCAAAAATACAAACAAACAAATCTACATTGAGCCAGGTGTGATGGTGCACACCTGGAAACCTTACTACTCTACAGCTGAGGTAGAAGGGTCAAAAGACAAGGCTGGAAGGCCAGCCTTGGCCACTTAGGGTCTCAAAACTGTCTCAAAATGAAAAGTAAAAAGAGCTAGAGATGTAACCACACAGTAGGGAACCTCTGGGTTCAATTCCTAGTGCTGCAGGGCACAAAAAAATCTTCACATGAAAACTCATCAGCAAAGCCTAATAACAAACCGAAAAAAGTCACAACTCATTCAACATTCAGAACTTTAATGTTTCTAAAATATTAAGACCTCCTACCATCCACAAAGAAGAAGAAGGAAAAAGGACCAGCAGAAAAGCAAAGAACACACACAAGTAAGTGTGGAAAAAAAGGTTTTACAATACAGAAAGTTGTAAATTTTGACATAATGTGACTTCATATGAATTAACCTATTAAAAGTTACTGAACCCCAACAAAAAGACAAATATCAATTAAAACTACACTAAGATAGCATCTTCACTTACAGCCTGGTTAAGAACCAAAATTGATAACATTCTGGTGGCTGGGATGAGGATCATCCATGGTTACGGATAGGAAATGCCAATATTGATGTCTTTTCTTTGATCTACCAGTTCCAAAGCAATTCCAGTCAAAATCCCAGGAAGTTATTCTGGGATAGCAATTGTCAGGACTGGCCTGGGAGTGACCTGAGAGAGACACTGAGCTGCCCACTACAAGCAATGGACTTTCCATTCCCTGCAATAGCTTGTCCCTGGTAAACAAGAAGCAAGGGCAATAAAAAGTTGAGCGTAGGGCTAAGGTCACCCTGCAGTCCCCTGAGGCCAGCTCTGTGTACCAACCTGCACTGACTGCCCCTACAGCCTTAAACTCAAACATTTTATCCGGATTTCTTGAGATTCCTTAAAATTACACCCCCAACCTTAAAACTTATGTGTACTCAGTTCGCCCTTTAGATATTTGCTGCTGTTCACTCCGATGCCAGCCCGCCTGTAGGTAGAGGAATGAAATCTGATCTTCCCCACAGCTTCAGACTCTGGGTAGTTTCTCACCACCATTATTAACAACAACAAAGTGATTCTAAAATTGATGGAGAGCCAGATGTGGTGGCATGAGCCTGTAATCCCAGCACTCGGGAGGCTGAAGCAGGATGATCACCACAAGTTTCAGGCCAGTCTGAGTTACACAATGAGTTCAAGCCCAGCCTGAACTACATTGTGAGACCTTGTCTCAAAATAATAATAATTTTTTTTAAAAAAATTAATTAATTAATGTGATAGACAACTAACTCAGAATACCCAACACACTATTCCTAAGTGCTCAATAATCTCAGCACTCAGGATGCTTAGGCAGGAGGATCTCCATGAGTTCCAGACCAGCCTGAATTACATGAGACCCTGTCTCAAAAAACAAAAGGCGGGGTGGTGGTGGTGGTGGCTGGGGATATAGCTCAGAGGCACTGTGCCTGCTTGGCAAGCATGAGGTCATGGGTTCAATTCCTGTTACTCATCCCCCCCACCAAAAAAGAGCAAGGTTAAAAAACAAACTAACATTACTCAATTTAAAGACTTTAAAGACTACAAAGTGAGCTAAGGCCCAGCCTGAACTGCATGGTGAGACCCTGTTTCAAAAATACAAACAAATAAAAAAAAAATCTACATTGAGCCAGGTGTGATGGTGCACACCTGGAAACCTTACTACTCTATAGCTGAGGTAGAAGGGTCAAAAGACAAGGCTGGAAGGCCAGCCTTGGCCACTTAAGGTCTCAAAAATGTCTCAAAATGAAAAGTAAAAAGAGCTAGAGTGGGTGCTGTGGCTCACACCTGTAATCCCAGCACTTGGGAGGCTGGGACAGGAGGGCTACAAAGTGAGCTGAAGGCCAGCCTGAGCGGCATAGTGAGAACCCTGTCTCAGAAAGGCAAGGGCTGGGGATCTAGCTCAGCAGCCTAAGCGCCTGCCTGGCAAGTGAGAGGTCATGAGTTCAATCCCTGGTGCCACAAAAAAGAAGACAATATAGCTACAGCCATCTAGTCAGAGTAGCACTGGTGAGTGGCTGAATAAGAACTGAGGGTTAGATATTAGTGGCATAGCATAGAGAGCCCAGAAGTTGAGTCACATAAATATAGTCAAATGATCTTTTATAAAGGTACAAAGAAAATCCAATGGAACAAAAATTGTCTTTTCAACAAATGGTGCTAGAACAACTGAACACTGGTGGAAAATTTTTCAAAAGAAAGGAAAAAATAATCTAAACACAGAAGCACCTGCCTGGCAAGCACAAGGTCCTGAGTTTAATTTCCAGTACATAAAAATAAAATAAAAAGGGCCAGGGACTTAGCTCAGTGGCGTAAGCACCTGCCTGGCAAGTGTGAGGTCATGAGTTTGATCCCCAGTACCAAAAATAAAATAAAACATTAAAAAAAAAGAATCTAGACACAAACCCTCAATCTTTCATAAAAAAATAACTCGAATGGATCATGTCCCTGGTATAACATTGAAACTATGTACTAAACATACTCTTACCGTAAAACTTGGCAACTACCCTCTTTGATATTTAGCCCAAGGTATTGAAAACATACGTTCACCCAAAATGTTGCTTTATTCATAATCGCCAAAGCTTAGTGTCAGTCCAGAGGTCTCCACAGATTAATGGATAAACAAACTGTGATGAATGGGTGATATTGAGCATGGAAGAGAAGTGTGCTATCAAGTCACAAAAAGACAGAGTCAGGGAAAAGACATGAAGGGGCAGCTGGCTAGCGCAGCTGGTAGCACATGAGACTGTCCATCCCAAGCTGGCGGGTTTGAGCCCCATGTCAGGTGGCTGTTACTTTGTTTTGAACCTTAGCTTTGTTTGAGTGCTGAGCTACTCAGCTGGTATTTATTGAGGACCCAGTGGTTGCTACATCACAGGTAGCAAGTTGCCACCTATCAAAAAAAAAAAAAAAAAAAGGGCTGGGGATCTAGCTCAGCGGTCTAAGCGCCTGCCTGGCAAGCGCAAGGTCGTGAGTTCGATCCGCGGTGCCACAAAAAAAAAAAAAAAAAGATATGAAGGAAAAACACTTGTCACTAAGTGGAAGAGGTCAACCTGAAAAGGTATTTTTAGGAGAGTGAAACTCCAGGGGTAATTATGTGTCATCTTATATGTGACATGTATCCCACCAAAAGTGAACCCTAACAGAAACTACAGATTCGTGTTGATAATGATGTCTCAGCATAGGCGTGCTGCCCGTTGACAAATGCACCCTCCAACACAGGATATCAGTAGTGGGGTAGGCTAGGTGTGGGGTGGGGAGCAGATGGAAATTCTCTGTACATCTGAATTTTGCTGTGAACCCAATACTGTTCTGAAGCATAAAGTTTATTAATTAAAGAAAAAAACCAAGTTAACCTTCTAAGAGGTTGCTGGAGATATAGATCAGTGGCATAAGTACCTGCCTGACAAGCACAAGGTCCTGAGTTCGATTCCTGGTACCAAAAAAACCTTCTAAGAGGTTAAGAGGAGATAGAGCTCACTAAAATGAAGGACAGGCTGGGCATGGTGGTGCACAACTGTAATCCCAGCACTCGGGAGGCTGAGGCAGGAGGATCGTTGCCAGTTCGAGACCAGCCTGGGCTACAAAGTGAGCTCAAGGCCAGCCTGAACTTTGTGGTGAGACCCTGTCTCAAAAAGACAAGGGCAGGGGATTTAGCTCAGTGGCCTAAGCACTTGCCTGGCAGGCACGAGGTCATGAGTTTGATTCCTGGTGCCACAAAAAAAGAAGAAAAAAAAAAAAACAAAAAACTATGGCCTTTAGCTAGTAATGATGGATCAGTCTTGGTTGATTGTTTATAACAAATGTACCACGATAATTGAAGATGTGAATTATCAAGGAAACTGGGTTGGGTTATGTGGACTCAACTATTTGCACAAGTATTCCGTAAATTTAAAACTGTACTAAAAATAAAACCTATTATCTATTTTTCAGACGATGCTGTTAATTTTCTGAGCCTAAACTGTACGTCCATTAAAAACAGAGACACAATGTGTTACGTATAAGATTTAAATATATCCAGCATCTTTCAGTAACTCAGCTAACTCACCACCGTTGTAAAGGGACAGCTGCTCTGTTTCGTTTGGAACTTCGCCAAGACGTCACCATTTCAGAACATCACATCCCTCATGGTCTCTAAGCGGCCGATTTCAGCGCATGCCCAGTGATATGTGTGCATTTGTCGCTGTGATTTTATAAAGAGGGGCCAAGCAGCTGCCGGCTTTAGGTGTCTGTGCACAACATATTCGCACATTATTGTATCACTAAGCGCTTTCCTTTATCTTCTGTAGTACACTTGGGATAGTATATTGACATTAACGTTTTCCCTATGTAGTTTTTAAAATGTCTCAATTGCATTGCATGATAATTTGTTATTACAAGAATAACTGAGTCTGATCGAGCTGAGACCCCTTCCTGTGAAATGCAATCCAACCCCTTGCTCAGCCCTCGGGTCAGTCACAAGCAGCCCTGCTGTGGAAGTTCCGCCCCCTCCTCCCAGCTCCAAAGGGATCCACGCTGTCGCCAGAGTTCCGAAGGCAGCAGTCTCTCCCCAGGCCTGGAACAGGCTGTTCTCGGCCGGCAGTGCCTTCACCCTCTTCCTCCAGCACTCAGCAAACCACGGCTCCTCAAACTTCCATGCTTTCCCTCCACAGGCAGCCCCATTTACAGTTCTTTGTTTCCTTCCAATGACTCATTTCTCATAAATAAATTGATCTTTTCCAGGAAAAGTTTGCATCACTATTATAAATAGGAAACCAGTCTGAATTGCCGTAAAAATAAAGCAGCCATAAAAACAAACAAAAGGGAAATGAACGTTATCATCTTGTCGTTAGATAAAATTGCCAGCAGACGCCCAAGACACCCGCGGGTGGAGAAGGAACTGAAAGAGGCGTTAAAAACGTGTTAGCACCGATGTGAGAGTTTTCCTCCTTGATATAGTTCAAGACTTGAAAGAAAACTGAAGAGAGTAACTTTCTCTTTCGGTGTAATTGAATGCTGTCCTCGTTCGCCCTAAAGTCGCCTGCGTGACACTGCAAGTCAATCCATTTGTCGCCAGCATTCATCGAGCAGAGGATGGCGCAGGCAGCGGCGCTCAAAGCGCGCAATAAAAGAGCGAAGCGCACAAGCGCGCGCAGTCCGCCCTGCAGACCCACAGCGGGTGAAGGAAAGGCACAGGAATCTGGGACGGGCTATAAAACGCCATCACTTATGCATAGCAGTTGTGGGTCAGAGCCTCTTGCGTCTCCAGCATCCGAGAAACCGATACCTACTCGTAAACTGAGTCAGTCGGGACCAAATTAATTTTGAAACCGTGCTGGTTTATGATCTTTTCAGTGTTCACAGGGAAAACAGTAGGACGTGGGTGCGTCTGCATCTATCTAATGAGCTGTGACGTGGGACCGCGCGCGGCGCGGCGTGGCGGGAGCCCGGGTTGACCTCCAGGACCCTCCCGCGCCTTTGCCTAACTCACCCCTCGCGGCTCCTGGCGCTGCTCGGCCTCGCAGCCGCCGGGGAGCTCACCCGGCGCGTCCGCGCCTCCTCTGCTGGCCTCAAAGTCCGGGCGCTTTCCCCAGAATCCGCCGGTCCGATTGTCTTGCAGACCCCCGCGGGGGCTCCCCCAGCAGGAGCACCTGTCCGGCTCCTCAATCTCTCTGGGGATCCAGCTCTGCGCAGCCCAAGACTGCGGGCGACAGGCGGTGGCACCTGCTTCTCCGGCGCGCGCGGCCCGGCTCAAGTTAAGCCGGGTACGGGGAGCTCTGCAGAGGCGCCCTCGATGGGCCCAGACGTTAGGGGGCGCGAGCGCGGCTCTGGCAGCGTCTAGGAGCTGGCGAAGCCGGAGAAGCCGAGGCCAGGTCAGCTGCTGGGCGCTGCACGGGGAGGTGGGGGCGGGGCGGGGCGGGGCGGGGCGCTTCCCCCCCCCCCCACCGATCTGCATCGACCCCGCCACGGAGGGGGCAAAGGGCTGCGGAGAGGGACAGCGGGGAGACCCAGTGACCGCCACAACCCGCAGCGCACGGGGTCTGGAGACGCTAAATTAGGCCAGGTCGGACCCTGATCTAGGAGAGCGGGCGAAATGGGGGTGGGGGAGGCAGGCGAGGGGGGAGGCAGGCGAGGGGTGAGGTCCCCGCCCCGGGGGCGGAGCCAAGGCTCCAGCCTGCAGCTTGCGGGACCCGCGGAAATCCGCCCCGGCTCCCTCCTTGCCTCCCGGGATTGAGGTCGCAGCCCTCATCCTCCGGCTCCGCGGGGGCGCGGGGGCCGCCTCCGCATCCCGTTCCCACGCAGGCGCTTTCGGCGGTGGCGACCATGGCGCGGGGAGACGCCCCGCGGGACAGGTGAGTCGGGCGGGCGCCGTGCGCGCGGGCCCCGGGGCCGTGGGCAGCGCTGCCGGCTCCAGCTGCTGCTCCGGGGCGCCAGAACCCACAGCACTACAATTCCCATCAGCCGGCTCCCTGCGCTGCCGAGCCCTGGTGGTGGAGGTTGTAGTCCGTGCTCCCGAGGGGCGGCTCGCGAGGCAGGAGCGGCGGCCCAGGCGTGCGTCCTCGGGGTGACCTTCTCACTGATCCCACAGCTACCACCTGGTCGGGATCAGCTTCTTCATCCTGGGGCTGGGCACCCTCCTTCCCTGGAACTTCTTCATCACCGCCATCCCGGTGAGGCTTGCCGCGGACTGACTGCCTCAGGCCACAGCCACCCTCCGTTCCTCCATCGGCCCTGGACCGAGGCTCACCAGGCGCGTTCCCCACCGCGCCGCCTGTGACTCCTCTGCATGCCCATTTGTTGGCTGAAGCACGGAGCCTCAGAAAAGGGAAATGCCTTTCTCCTGGCCAGGAAAGCCCACATCTCAGAGGGCCAAGGCCAGACCCTTATGGGGTCTGTGACCGGCAAAGGATCTACCCACCTACCTCCTCAGTTTGTCGTTACTTCTGGGCCAGCCACACCAAAAGTAGTTTATGCTCGCGTTTTGTTTTCTTTGCAATAGATTGAATTGCATTCATTCATTCAACAAACATTTAATGTGCAACTGCTTTGGACCAGCCAGTAGGGATATAGAGAAATCATAACAGAGGGATGTTAGACACCCACCTTAGGAACCTTACTCAAGGAGTATGAAAAGGAAGAAGTGTGGAATGTGTGTTATCTTTGGGATCAGGTTTTTCTTATATATTCAGTGATAACTTTACAGATTTTTCTGGAATGCCTGGCTCTGTGTGGGGCCCTGGAAACCCAAAGATGAATCAACCCCTGGTCTTGAAAGCAATGTAGGACCAAAGTTATTAATAATGTAACGTGCTAGCTGGGTGTGGTGGCATGAGTCTGCAGAGGCTGAGGCAGGAGGATTAAAAGGTCAAGCCCAGCCTGGGCAACTTAGTGAAACCCTGTCTCAGAACTTAAAAATAAAAAATATATAATTTTTAGGGCTTTTTTTCTTTTTATCAGTACAAATGCCCTGAGTTCATTTCCCCAACGCTAGGATTTGGGGGGAACATGACATCTGCCATCCCTGACTTACAGCAGAGTGTTGTGGGTCCCCAGGACAAGAACATTCCTTCTGCTTCATAAAAAAGATTTGGGGCTGGGGATGTGTTTTTTGGTTTTTGGTTTTGTTTTGTTTGTTTGTTTTTGAGACAGGACTTACTGTATTGTCCAGGCTGGCCTTGAACTCACTGTGTAGCCTAGGTTGGCCTCAAATTTGCAGTCCTCCTGCCTCAGTTTCTCCAGTACTGGGATTGCAAGTATGCACTTCCACCCCTGACTTTGTAGAAGAGTCATAAATGGAGAGCAGCCTGGACAAAGTACATGTGGGGCTGGGAGGATAGTAGAAGAGGAGAGGGCATTCCAGGTGAAGGCAAAAGACTATTCAGAAAAAGACCCAAAGCCTGGGGTGCCTAAAGTTTAGCAGAACAGAGCAAGGGACAGGGCACAAAAGAGAGGCTGGGATCCAATTCTGAATGCTCTCAAATGCTGTTCTAAAACCTTGGGGCTTAGTGGGGTACAGTGGTGCACACCTGTAATCCCGGCTGCTGAGGCAGGAGGATGGAGTTTCCAGACCAGCTTCCGCAACTTACCAAGGGCCTGTCTCAAAAGGAAACAAACAAAACAAAACAAAACAAAACAAAACAAAACAAAACAAAACAAAACAGGGCTAAAGGGCCGGGGTGTTGCTTAGTGGCAGAGCACTTGCTTAGCATGCCCCTAGCCCTAGTCCAGTCCCTACTATGGTAAAACAAAACAATGCTCTTGGGCCTCTGCCCTGCAGGCAATAGAGGTATGGGCAGAAGGTGGGAAGGGGTTAAGCGGGAAATGGCAGGATGTGTTCCAAAAAGAAAGCAGAGGGCCAGCACCTAAAGCAGAACCTGGCTCAGGGTGAGTGTCCATAAAGAGCCATAGAAAGCATAAACCCAGAGGCTGCTGCAGGGATGAGGGTGGCGGCCGAAGAGGAGGGCGTAGCGAGGCCCACACAGGGAGGTTCCTAGGGTTTGGGCTCTGTCCCAGACTTCAGCCACTCAATGCGGTGCACGTCCAAGGAGCTCTGACTGTGCCAGGGGCTGGGGACAGTGCAAGGACAAGGCACTCGTAGCCAAGCAATTACAAGCATGATGGGGGAGGGTACAGCGGGGGGTTTCTGACGCTACCCTGCCTCCCCTCTGACAGTAC
Organism: Cuniculus paca; assembly: GCA_004365215.1. NCBI lineage: Eukaryota > Metazoa > Chordata > Mammalia > Rodentia > Cuniculidae > Cuniculus > Cuniculus paca. The sequence continues at coordinate 20,642 of RJWT010006377.1, forward strand.
TTCCAGGCGCGCCTGGTGGGGGTCAACAGCACAGCCGGGACCCTGAGCTCCAACCACACGGGCCCCACAGACACTTTCAGCTTCAACAACTGGGTGACGCTGCTGTCCCAGCTGCCCCTGCTACTCTTCACTCTCCTCAACTCCTTCCTGTACCAGTGGTGAGACCCCGCCCCAGGCCACCCACCCTTCCCCCACTGCCCTGTCCTTGGTAGAGCCTCTTGCTCACCTCCCCCTGCCAGGCCCAGGCCTCTCAGATGCCCTCTGCCCCCTTCCGAGCAGCATCCCTGAGGCGGTGCGCATTCTGGGCAGCCTGCTGGCCATACTACTGCTCTTTGCCCTGACAGCAGCGTTGGTCAAGGTGGACGTGAGCCCTGGGCCCTTCTTTTCCATCACCATGGCCTCCGTCTGGTTCATCAACTGTGAGCACTTCTTCCCCTCTTCCCCAGCCTCCTCCCTGGAACCCACAGGGCCCAGGAAGGGAAGAGCGGCATTATCACCCAGATCCCTGACGAAGAAACTGAGGCTCAGAGGGACTGGAAAAGTCACCTTCCCAGACCCCATAGTGACCTAGGACCAACCTCACAGCCCTACCCCTGCAGCCCAGGAGCTAAACCTCAGAAGAGGAAGGAATGTGGGGTACTGCATTGCATCGGAATGCCCAGGGTCCCCAGGAAAGCTCACCCCTGCCCACTGAGTCCACATTTGCCTGCCAGTGCCTCCTCCAGAATGCCCTTGAGGCCACCAGCTTGAGTGGTGGCCCCATGCCTGTCCCTCTACAGCCTTCTGTGCAGTGCTGCAGGGCAGCCTCTTCGGGCAGCTGGGCACCATGCCATCCACCTATAGTACCGTCTTTCTCAGCGGCCAGGGCCTGGCTGGGATCTTCGCTGCCCTTGCCATGCTCATGTCCATGGCCAGTGAGTAGACTTGGAGGGCCGGGGTGGCCTCTGGAGTTGGAGGAACTGAGGGGGTGTGTAAGAGGAAGCTTCCTGGGTGGAGAGAAGATTGGGTCTGGGTCTGGGGAGTGGGGCTCTTGGGCCCTGCCATGAGGGAGACTGAGCAGGTGAGGGCTGGGTTAACTTGGGGCTGGGGTAGGATTCCTAGGGATAACACCAGTATGTGTCAGCAGGATGAAGGAGAAGGGATAGGACCGAGATTCAGATAGATGAATTTGAATCTGCCTCACCCTTCCTTGACTGGGGTCATTGGATAAGACATTTAACTCTATGTACTGTAGTTACCCTATGTAAATGATGACACGTCCCTGCTCAGGTTGTACCAGCCTGCGTACAATAAGAGAAAGCTTGTGGCACACAGTAAGAGAAGGTCGAAGGTGGAAGGGGCTGTTCCTGAGTTTGTCTGTGAAGGAAGAAGGGGAAGCTGGGAGATGGATGTGAGAAGTGTTCTAGAGGAAGTAGGACAGGAGTCGAAGACCCCATGGGGCTAGCCACCCCTCCTCTGCAGCTGAAGTTTCTGTCACAGGTGGTGTGGATACTCAGACCGCTGCCCTGGGGTACTTCATCACACCCTGTGTGGGCATCCTCATGTCCATCGTGTGTTACCTGAGCCTGCCCCACCTGGTGAGCCTGATACTGGGCTGGAGGACTCGCAACAGGGCGTCTCAGATGGAGCTCTGAGTCCAAGGCTCTGAGAGGCCAGGGGAGGTAGAAGAGATTTGTACTCAGCCCTGATTTCCCTAAAGGGTTAGCAACCAGGGACCCTCAGCCTCCAAGCCAGTAGCGTGGGGAGGGATCCAGAGAATCTCGCCTCAGGCAAAGCCGACACTTCCTGCCTGATCCTTCTGCAGGAGTTTGCCCGCTACTACCTCTCCAAGGAGCCCTCCCAGCTCCCAGCTCAGGAACTGGAGACCAAAGCTGAGCTTCTGCAGTCTGGTAAGCCCTGGGGCCCGCAGGGGAGATGGGAGACACAGAGGAAGCGTGAGCCAGCTTCCCTGGGAAGGATGCTCCTCTGTCCTCACTAAAGCGCCATCCTAGGAGCCTTGTGTGAGCAGAGGAAGAAGAGCACAAAAGTCATCCCTGCTGCCCTTTTGGCCTCAGATTTGTGAGTGACCCACTGCTAGTGTGTTGTCACTGTTTCACCATTTCTCTGTTTTTTTATTTTATTATTTATTTATTCATTTTGGTGGCTCTGGAGATGGAACTCGGGGCCTTGTGCATGCTAGGCAGGCACTCTACCACTGAGCTACATCCCCAGCCCTTGTCACTGTGTCAGTACTAGAACGCAATCCGAGCCCAGGTTTGTCCCCCCAAAACTACTGTTGTGTTGTGCAGAAAGAACCTGGAGAATATCTAGAAGTAGTACTCTCCCTATAAGCTTCTCCATGAGGTCAGGAGAGTTGTTTTTTCTTTACAGAGGAGAGGCAGTAGAGCTGCATGTATGCAAACTGTGGGTCCAAATGTGGCTGAATTTGAATCCAACTTATATGGCCTCAACACCTCTGGCCTCAATTCCTAAGTTTTTAAAAAATTCTTATCTTTTTGTTGTTGTTACTGTTTTGAGAGAGGGTCTTGGTGTGTAGTTCAAGCTGGCCTTGAACTCACTTGTAGCCCAGGCTGGCCTCAAACTCAATGCAATCCTCCTGCCTCAGCCTCCTGAGTGCTGGGATTACAGATGTGTGCCACCACCCTCAGCTAGCCTCAGTTTCTTCCCTTGCAAAGCAATAGCAATGAAAGAACACATCAAAAATGCTTATCTTGTTGCCTGGCACATGCATGTGCTTAATCAATCGATGGTGTATTGCCATCATGAATTCCCTTCACATGCACCTGTGCTAGAGAAGGGTCATTTCTTTTTTTTTTTTTTTTGGTCTTTTTGAGACAGGGTCTCACTATGCCATTCAGGCTGACCTTGAGCTCACTTAATAGCTCAGGCTGGTCTCAAACTCACAATGATCCTCCTGCCTCAGCTTTCCAAGTGCTGAAATTATAGGGTCATTTGTTTTAACTGCTGGGAGTTTCCCTTTTTTGGGCCTGGCTGTCAAGAAACCTGGATCACAGGCATGGTACTACTCTTTCCTCTTTCCCTAGATGAGAAGAACGGGATTCCCAACAGTCCCCGGAAAGCAGCCCTAACCCTGGATCTTGACCTTGAGAAGGAACCAGAGCCTGAGCCAGATGAGCCTCAGAAGCCAGAAAACCCTTCGGTCTTGGTTGTCTTCCAGAAGGTTTGGCTGGGAGATAGTTACCAAACACCATCCCTGGCAAGAAGGGAAGGACACCCTCTCCGGCCCTCACCAGAGATTCTTAGACTAGAACGAAGCCTTAGTAGTCTTTTGTCCACCCCAAGGTTACATGGTAGGCCAGGGATACAGCTGACCAGGCCCAAGTGTCCTGCTGCTGGGCAGGGCTGGGGTGAGAGGGCTGGGCCGTGTACGGGACCCAGGGCTGCCCTGCTGCTCACACCCCTGCCTCCGGCTCCCAGATCTGGCTGATGGCGCTGTGCCTTGTGTTGGTCTTCACAGTCACCCTGTCCGTCTTCCCTGCCATCACAGCCATGGTGACCAGCTCCACTGGCCCTGGGAAGTGGAGTGAGTGTTGGGGTGCTGAAAAGGATAGGGGGAGCAAAGGGGATAGAGGGAAGAGGGGAGTCAGGGACCAGGTGAAACGCCAGCCCTGTCTTTCCCCCAGGTCAGTTCTTCAACCCTATCTGCTGCTTTCTGCTGTTCAACATCATGGACTGGCTGGGCCGGAGCCTGACTTCCTACTTCCTCTGGGTGAGTACACTGGGCTGGGTGAGCCATGGTTTTAGGAAGCAGTTGGAGATCAGAGGACATGAAATGACCTAGAAAGATGACTGTAACACTCCAGTTGGTCTGGCAGTGGAACGCCCCAATGGCAGTGAGTACCTGGGCCCTGGGGCGTGCAGGTGGGTACTTGTACTGAGCTCCTCAACAGCAGAGGCCGTGTCCAGCTGAGCTCTGTGGCCCCAGCATCCAGCCCAGGGCCTGGCTCTTGTGCTCCAAGATTGTCACAAGGGGGTTCCTATACCCAGGGAGGGGTTGGACGAGATTCCTGGTTTTTATATTGCTCTTAGTCAAAGGGTTGTTTCTTTAAGTGAGACTTCCCAAGGAGACATAGTAAATGCAGCAGACCAGTGGGAAGCTAGCTGTCCAGCTGCCCACCCTGCTCAGTTAAGTACTAAGTTATAACTGGACAGAAAATACACCTGGGGTACCATGCAATACACAATTTTGTGCAATAGCACAGTAGGGCAACCATAGATAACAATACTGCAGTGTATGTTTCAAAAAAGCCAGCAGACAAGATTTCGAGTATTTTTACCACAAATAAATAATAACTGCTTGAGGAGCTAGAGGTTATTACTCTGATTTGAACATTACGCAATGTATACATGCATGAAAATATCACATGGTATCACACAAATATGTGCAATTTTAAATATAGCAAAAATTATCAATAAAGGAATCCTAGCTGCTCCAAACAGTTCTGTGGAACCCCTGGGGTCCCCTTGGAAACCACGTTTGCAAACCATGAACTCTTAAGGCCTTGTCTAGTTCTGCGATGGAGAGTGCACAAGCTAGATGTTGGGAGAGGCCGAGGCTAGTTCCAGGCTGGCCCTGCTTGCTGAGTGGCCTTGGCCCTAGCTCTTGTTCCTAGTGGCCCCAGTGCGGGATCCCCACCGGCTCATGGATAGGGCAGAAGAGGTGGGGGGGGTGACTCGTGGATCTGTCCTGTAAGTGTCCAAAATGCCCCTGGAACAGAGACCTGGCCCCAGGGACCACACTTACCTGAGCCTTTGCCACAGCCAGATGAGGATAGCCGACTGCTGCCCCTGCTGGTATGCCTGAGATTCCTGTTCGTGCCACTCTTCATGCTGTGCCATGTGCCCGAGCGGGCACGGCTACCCATTCTCTTCCGGCAGGATGCTTACTTCATCACATTCATGCTGCTGTTTGCCATCTCCAATGGCTACCTGGTGTCCCTCACCATGTGCCTGGCACCCAGGTCTGGAGGACTGTTGGGGTGTATGCTGGGGTTAGGGAGGGGGCTGGCTGTTGGAAAAGGGACAGCATAAGTGGGGGAGCTGGCCCTTCTGCCTTGACTATCCCAGATGGCTGTGTCCAGGTCTTGTTGGGTCTGGACTTGCCCCACACCTGGAGCTACAGAGATACCTACCTAAGTTGTCCAGGCACTGGTTCTGGGGTTGCCTCCATGGGCCTCAGTTTCCCCATCAGTAAATCAATGAGTTGGACTGTCATCCCTCAGAGCCCATCTAGCTCCAGAATTCTGTTGAAGGAGAAAGGGTTTTGATCAAAAGCAAGGTTTGGGGATTATTTCCTCCAGAAGTGATAGAGTTGAGAATCTCAGGAGAGGAAAGGTAACATGGAGGACAAGTGTAGGGACATTTTGTCAAGAAGGCAGGCAGTGGAATCTAAAATCCTATAGACAGGAGCCAGGGATACAGCTCAGTGGCATAAGCACCTTTCCGGCATGTGCAAGGTCCTGGGTTCGATTCTTGGTACCAATAAATAAATAAATAAATACATAAATAAATATCCTATAGACGCAAAGGCACTGAGTGATGGCCTTTGTCCTGTGGCCTCATTTTACAGGTGGGTAAACCAAGCTCAGAGATGGGCTGCATTACAGTGACACAGGGATGGGGTGAGGGCCTTGGGTCTGCTCCAGATCCGAGCCAAGTGTTTTCTAAGAGCTCCTACTTTTGTGTGTTCCAGGCAGGTGCTGCCTCATGAGAGAGAAGTGGCTGGCGCCCTTATGACCTTCTTCCTGGCCCTGGGACTCTCCTGTGGAGCCTCCCTCTCCTTCCTCCTCAAGGCACTGCTCTGAAGGGGCCATCAGAACTCTGGGCAGCCCTCTTCTCAGTGCCCTTCTGGAACTGAGGCCGACCCAGACCCAAGAGAAAGGACAAGCCAGACTCAGGCCTCCACTGGAGCCTGGGCCCTTCACCTGCAGGTGGCCAGAACGGGCAGAAGTTGCTCTTCATTCCCAGCTGGTGGCCACTTGTGTTCTGCAAGAAACAGTCCACCACAGGGCCTCCTGCCCCTCACCAGGGATGAGCTAGGGTGCAGAGGGACAGACTTCATGGAAGCGGTTGATCAGGGAAAATGGCACAGGGCCAGGACCCTCCTTGTACCTGTTCATCAAGAAGCTACTTGCTGAGCCTCAGGAGCAGAGCTGCCTACCTACAGCTGCTGCCCTGCTGAGGATGAGGCAGATGGGCCCTCTGCCTCCACTGTGAGGGGGAAGTGGGACCTGGGCAGGAGCTACCCCACCCAAAGCCCAGCGACCTTGGGTCCCATCCTTCCCACCCAGAGAAAAGGGTGCTGGGAAGTTGGGGTGGGGGTGTTAAGGATCTGAAGGTGCTTAGAGGACCAGGCTCTCACCCTCAAAACAGTGTTTTTATGGCGAGCACTCCTGTCCTCACTCCCCAGAGCCCAGCTGGGCCTGGCTTCCAGAATGACTGTCTGCATGTGTTGACTGCGCTTCACAGTTTGCAAAGGTTCCTGCACCCTGCCTCCCCAGTCCTTACTGAGACCCTTGGAAGAAGTCAAGCAGAGATTGTCTCCCCACTGCACAGGTGGGGAAAGTGAGTCCCAGGAGGAGTGAGTGGTCCGTGGTAGGGAAGGGACACGGGCCCGTCTCCCCACGCCCTGCAGGTGCTATTCCTCCTGCTTGCCACCTGCTTCTTTTCCTTCAGGGGCTCGGGATGGGAGCCCTAAGCATATACTCTACCTTCTCACCCCAATTCTCCCTCTGACCCCGCTCCCAGGTCTCCCAGGTCTAATTACAGCCCATTCGTTTGTAGGATGTGTTCAGTCTTTTCTTTCCAAAGTGCTGCCTTGGTTGGCTTCAGCAAGCTGGGTGGGGTGGGGTAAAGCAAGATAATCACCATGGGAGTTGAAATAATCCACAGGGGAGGCCCCCAGGGTGGGTTCCTTCTTTGGACCATTTTCACAGATACCTGCCCTGGGCCAGGCCTTGGCTGACTTGAAGACCCTGAAAAAGGGAGCTGTCCTGCTCCCCAAGCCACAAGAAGCAGTGTAGCCTGTGCTGGGGCCCCGAGGGCCTCCAGAAGCCTGTAACACAGGAGCCCAGAAGAGGGCGCTGCTAACCCAACCTAGGGGACAGGCCAGGCAATCTGGAGACTCCCTAGAGGGCCCTTGAGGGATGAAAATGAGTTCTTGGCCGAGTTGGAAAGGTGCCCCCATCGGAGGTGCCAGAGAATGTGGAAGGTGCAAACATGGACTGTCCAGTGGGGACTTCTGCAGGGATCCCTAGGGAACGAGGAAGGGTAGGAAAGGATGAGATGAGTGCAGTGGTTGATAGAGGGTTTTATGTGCAAGATTAAGGGGCCTGGCTTCATCCTGCAGCAATGGAGGACAGGGTCAGCTCTGCTTTTCAAGGAGTCACCAGTTGCCTGAGGCAAAAGCAGAGAGGCCGTGGCTGGGTTGATTGCAGCGGGCGGAGGGAGTCAGGTATGAGAGAGGAGTCCATGTAGTCCGGTGGTTAAGGTCAGACAGGCTGACCCAACATCCCAGGTTCCAGACCTTTACTTCCAAGCAGTGAGGACTGGGCCCTGCCCTCCGTGGAGTACTGGAGGGAATTCAGAGCTAGAGCTCAGACTCACAATCTTGGGCAAAGCAAGAGCTGGAGTCCCGGGATTCTTGCAGAGACTTCCAGACTTGGCTGGACCCTCTGACTGGGACTGGGGGAACAGGAGTGACACCTGCTAGGTCCCCTTCTCCTCTGCCTTTAGTGATAATTGTTTGTTGTACCCCCAAAACTCCCTAGACCTTCCGGACCAACTTGGGGCTAGGAAGGTAGACCCAGCAGTCCCAGGAAGCCCACTGGGCTTACTTGTTACCTGGATAAATCTCAGAGTGAGCTGAGCCATGGACGATGGGACCCAGAAAGGGGACGTTCACCCTGAAGGTGTCCTAATGTTACGACCTGGAATTCCATCTTGCTGTCTCCGCTGAAGACCCAGCTCAACCTTCCCATTAGTTCAGGAAGCAGCTGGTTTTTGTTATGGGAACAAATACTTGGACTGATGCACTACACCTGTCATCCCTCTCCGATGCCCAGTCCCCAGCTCATGCCACCTCCCCAGTCCTGACACAGCTCTACCAACAGGCCCAGACTCTTTTAAACACAGTCAGTTTCCATCAGCAAACCCTTGGAGGAGGCTCCGTGGAGAGGACTAAAATAGCCTCAGTGAAGGGATGGAAATCTGAAGCCCAATGCTTACCCTCAAGCTACTGACCCTTTTGTGAGAAGGAAACGAGTTAGCACTTTGGGGAGGGGGAGGGGGGATTGAACTCAAGGCCTTTGTCCTGAGCTATATCTCCAGGCCTTTTACATTTTTTTTTAAATTTGAGATAGTACCTCATGAAGTCATTAAATGACCCCACTGGGCTGGAACTTGCAATCCTCCTGCCTCAATTTCCTATAGTGTTGTGATTACAGGCATCTGCCACCATGTCCAGCTGGTTACAATTCTTCTGTGTAAGAAGCATTTGAGCCAGGTGTGGTGGTGTACACCTGTAATCCCAGCACTTGGCTAACCAGGAGGATCGCTGTAAGTTTGAGGCCAGCCTG
>RJWT010006378.1:0-29251 GCA_004365215.1 Cuniculus paca
TTTCTGTCTGAAGCGAGGATGACACGGTCATCTTTCACAGAAGCACAGAAGAAAGCGCTAACGAGGGCTTTTTGTCTCCATACTGGGGCCTGCTAACTCCTGAGGGAGAAGGGGTTGAACCACTTGATGGGTCTGCCTAGTCCTTTGAAACTCCTGTGACGGCAGGGTGGAGTTCCTCCCCTGTGGGACTCCCTTAGCCATGTTGAGTCACTTGATAGCTCTACTTAAGCAGAGTGGAGCCACTTGAAACAACACTGTCGCATAGGCCTGAGAGTGAAAACTTTGGTACTTTAAGGCAGTAGAGATTGAAACCTCTTTTTTAAGGAAAATACCTTTAGAAATCCTAAAAATGAGGATGGTTCTACCTTTGACTCACAGTCACTTGAGTTAAGCTTTGCTAGTTGTTCTTTTGTTCCACGCAGGCCGCCAGGTATGTTTCTAAATTACCTGCATTTTGTTAGAAGAGACCAGGAAGGGAAACAAACATGGTAGAACCAAAACAGGTGGCCAATCATGTGACAAGACAAGATGGCAGCCAGTCATATGATAAGATGGCAACCTCAACTAAGATGGCGTCCTGTGAAAGAAAAGGCCATCTAGGGGAAAAGCACAGATGAGATTTTGAGCACAAAAAGGAATAAATTGGGGTAGGTGGCTACTCAGGCAGGTTACCGAATTACAAACAGCTGTTCTTCCAAAAAAAAAAAAAGTGAGAAAATTGGGCAAAGTATCATGGAGAACAGACTCATGAGTCAAAAATGCATACTAAACTGCAGGTCACATGCATAGTACCTATACGATGTGTTCTGCAACTTGGTTAATAATAGGCTCTCGGACTGTTCTTTACTGACTTTTATCAGCAATGAGTGACCAAAAATGGGAGGTAGAACTGTAGGTCTCCTATGGCTGGAAGAAAAACACAGAGGCTACACATACACACACACCTATGGTGGGAACACACACACACACTCACCCATGGTGGGAAGGGCAAGAAACAATTCCTAGTGTCATGAGAAGAGCCCTCTGAGTCTCCCAACCTAGGGGAAAGAGACAGGGAAAGAAAAAAAAAAAAAACTTCCTGGCATTTTAGAGAGAAACAAAAAATAATGTACCCAAAGGGCTTTAGTAGTTCTCCTGGCTGGTTTACCAAATGTGTTACTAGATTTTGAGGTGCTGGCATCTTTTTCTGGAGGTAGTTACTAGGTTTTTTCTGTCTTGAGCAAAGAATTGGTCAAGACAAGTGCAAATGATAGCAAAGTTTTATTAAAGGTAGGGAAAAAAATAGGCTCTGCAGAGAGTTTGGGCCTGGTGAAAGGAGGAAAAGAAGTACACCCTACAGCAGTGGTGGCGAACCTATGGCACCTGTATTATTGTGGTTTCCTTTTAAGACAAAAGATGATAAGGTAAAGTTGTTTTTTTCTAATCTAAAACCTCAGTATTCAGATGTAATTGCAGTGTTGGCACTTTGCAGTGAATAAGTGGGCTTTCAGTTACAGTTTGGCACTAGGTCTCTAAAAGGTTCCCTGTCACTGCCCTACAGCATGAGGGTGAGCCACCATGCAAGAGAGGACACAGTAGCAAAAACTCAGTGTGCCATGTACTTTTTGTATCAGTCACTCCTCAGGCTGACATCAGGTTTAGGCCTCCTGTCAAAAACCTGCCCAAGATCTGCTGAGAAGTCCACATGCAGGGATTTGGGGATTGTTCTGTGCATGCATCCTGGAATTTTTATTAACAGGACACACCTACTCCAAGCAGTTTTGACGTGCCCTGATTTCCTGTCTCACCAGGATTCTGGTAGGCTGAGGCAGGAGGATTACAAATTCAAGTCCATCTGGGCAACTTAGTGAGACTCTTTAAAAAACAAAAAACTGGCTAGTCTCAGTGTAAAGACTGAGGGTTCATTCCCCAGTTCTTTTTTTATTTTTTATTTATTTTATTTTTTTTGTCTTTTTGAGACAGGGTCTTGCTATGCGGTTCAGGCTGGCCTTGTGCTCACTTTGCAGCCCAGGCTGGTCTCAAACTTGCAGTGATCCTCCTGCCTCAGCATTCCCCAGTTCTTAAAAAAAAAGTGTTGGTCATCAGTTAGAGATCCAATTGAATTTCCTTTATCACCAGACTGCACATAGGAAGATACATGTAACAGCTGTCTGTTTTTATTGCCACAGCTGAATGTGCCCACCCAAGCCTTTCTCCCTCCCTAAAACCTTTGCTCACTTATTCTCCTCTTTTTCAAAATCAGTCTCTTCCTCTGTTTTCTGTAGTTTCTGTATCCCCCACTAGATTTAAGATACTGGTTTTTTTGTTTTCGTTTTTTTGTGGTTTTTTTGCAGCACCGGGGATTGAACTGATGACCTCGCACTTGCCAGGCAGGCGCTTAGGCCACTGAGCTAGATCCCCACCCCTTCCACTAGATTTAAGACCCTTGAGGTAATTTCTTTTTTTTGAACTGGGGATTGAACTGAGGACCTCACACTTGCCAGGCAGGTGCTGTACCACCGTGCTGTATGCCTGGCCCCTTGAGGTCATTTCTTAATCTCTAGTTACCTATCATAGGGCCTGCCACCCTGCTGGAGAAGTCAGTAGTGTTGAGTCACCCACTTTTTTTTTCATGGAAACACCAAAGTGAGTCTTATTTTAACAGGGCAGCCCAGAGGTTTCAGTACACAGGAGGGAGCTCTCCTAGACTAAAACCCGAAATTGGACTGGCTCCACCCAGAGGAGCAAAAGGTGATTTCCCACTAGGAGTTTATCGATTCTCCCCAAATCTAGTTCCTTACCTTCAGTGGTTAACCGCAGTTGAATGTAAGATGCTAACTACGAGCTACTCATTTCTGCCTGAAAATAGGGAGGTAGCCTTATCTCGCCTTTCTCATCTGTACCCCTGAGATTGGGGCCTTCTTTGTGGGTGCATTTTCAGGCCACTGTGTCTTCAGTATCAGCATTCTTCTTAGCCTGCGAGGCCTACAGATGATCTAAGAATAAGCTCACTAGTTCATATCCTTGCTTCAGAGTGCAGTGTCCTACCAAACAGCTTAAGGAAAGGTTTACTCACAGGAATCGAAAAGCCATTCCCTGAAGTTAGGGCTGCTCCACCTCGACTCTGTCGACATCTTGGGCCAGATAATCCTGTGTCGTGAGTGCTGTGCTGTGCTGTGTACGGTTGTGGCCAGAGGCGTCCCTGGCCTCCACCCACGAGATGCCAGTCGCGACAGCCAGGAATATACATAGACACATGGCCGAGTGGCCCTGGCTGCAGGGCAGAGCACCTGTCCCTTCTCCCCACGGGAACAATTGCTGGTACTTTAGCCTCCCTTCAGCTGTCTTGTGTAGGAGGAGCTGTTCTTTTGCCTCCTTTCTGCTGTTACCATTCCTGTAGCTAACTTGGCTTTCCATGCAGGACCCTGGCCTTCTCATGCAAGAGGCACATCCTGACCTCTGGTACTGTACATACTGCATCCTGGTGGGGAGATCACCCAGATGCATCAGTGGGGACACAGATGTGCCTTGCACTGTGGGGTCTCACTGAAGAGCCATGTGTCTCGGGCCTCGTATGTTCTCTATCCAGGACACTTTCCTCTCATCTTCCAGTGTGCCACTCATATCTCAGTTTAAATGACCCTGCTTCCCACAGAGCCGTCCTAATATCTGTTGCCTTCACCTGATGTTGTGCGTGACAAGCCCAGATTGATTTGCACATTTGTGGGCCGGCAGGGGTTTAGCTGGGCCAGACTGGACTAGGGTGCATTTGGCACCAAGCCGTACCTTGGGTTCAGTTCGTCTGTACGGGGCTCTCATCCTGCTGTTCCAGTCAGTTTTTGATAATACCGTTCTTGTGGTGGCAGGCGCACAGAGGAGAGGCCAACCTTGCAAGAGTGCTTCAGAAATCTCCTTTCCTATACGCTAGCACGTGTGGCCAAAGCAGATCACATGACCAGAGTCAGCAAGGAAGGGCACACCCACTCCGTAAGGTGGCAGCAAGAGCGTGGCTGTAGTCACTTCTGCAGGGAGTGAGGAGCTCCCGGTCTGAGCTGCTGCCCAGTCACTTCCTAGCATGTTTCTGTTTTGTGAGGTCCCATGGACACTCTTAAGGTTGAGTTGGTTATCACTTAAGTTCCTGATCCTCGTTTAAGTTGCTGGAATGGGCCATTGTTTAAGCTCCCTGGGTGCAGGTGTGCTTTCTGCCTTGTTCACTGCTGAATGCTGAGCATCCGCCTGACCTTGGCAGACACTCATTCAGTACATTTTGCGTGCACGCGGGAATGAATGAAGGAATGGTTCTGCTGGGGAGCAGTGCTGAGCTGAGTCTTGACATAGCATTAAGTAAATATGTCCTGGAGAATAAGAACCAGGTATTGTGCTAAGTGCTGGCCACGGAGTCATGTCAACATGCAGGCCTCTGGGCAGGAGGGGCAGGAGGTCGTGACTGGAGCCGTGGAGTCCTGAAGTAGCACTTCGAGTGGGGAAGCGGAGAGAACCCACTGTGGCTGTGGTGAAGGGGGCAGTGGGAGGAGCAGAGAAGGGGAACTGTGGAGCATTCTGTGCGGGGCCTGGGCATCAGTGCGAAGTGACAGGCACGATTGTTTCAGCCGGAGCCCGAGTGAGAAGGAGCCCCCTCAGTGCCTCAGCCACGGCCTGCAGCATCTGCTGTGAGTGCGGCCCCAGAGGCACGGACCCGCCTGCGTAGCCCCTGCACAGGTTCTGCCTGGCTTCTGGGGTAGGCAGGCTGGCTGCCTTCGGGGTGTCTGTTCCCCTGTTCTTCCTGTCTTGCAAGCTCCCTAGAGACTTTTTTCCAAAACATCTCGGTAGGTTTTAATGAGCAGAGGCTCCAGGGTGGCCTTCCCGCACAGCAGAGCATCACAAGTCTCCAGGGCAGCCACGTGGACAGCGGTATCCTGAGCAGCTCTCTCCGTCTGCTTCTGGCGTGTTCTGGGACTTTCAAGATTGGAATGAGCTAGTGGGCAGAGATTGGCCTGAGGCAGAGAGCCACTGACCACCTCCAGTGATGACTTCTATTTTATTTTTTGTGTGTGTGGTGGTGGAGTCGGAAGCTAGGGCTCATGCAAGGCACGCATACTACCACAGAGCAGTGTCCCCAGCCTGAGTTCTATTTAAAGCCTTAGAGCAACCCATCTCCCCAGAGGCTGGAGTGTGTAGCACATTGTGATGCATAGAATCTCAAGAGGAAAGGCTTTCCCCGGGGAATATTCCCACTCGTGCCAGTTCAGAAGGGGTATTATAGACTTCAGGCTGTGTGGGCTGCAGAAGTTTCAGTATCTGTATGTACCTGTTTGGGAGAGTCATTCATTTTATTCATTGTTTTAAAGGGTGTGGTTTTTTTAAAGAGACAATTCTTTTGAAATGAGTTATTTCCAGAAAATAAGGATTAAGAAAACTTTTGCACACAGAGAGACTTTCGCTGGGTGTGGTGGTACATGCCAGTAATCTCAGCACTTGGGAGGCTGAGGCAGGAGGATTGCTGTGAGTTTGAGGCCAGCCTGAACTATGTAGTAAGGCCCTGTCTTTAAAAAAAAAAAAAAAAAAAGACACTAGGCATCGCTGTCACAACAGATCCTCATCATGTCATGTGGTCTAGAGGAGGCCTATGGGACAAGAAGAGGTGACTTCTGTGATGCCCCAGAGCAGGCAACCAACCCGATCACTTGGGAACCTCCCTGAGGTTGCAGTGTACTGTGGGACCCACAGTGCCACCTCCGAGTACCTCCTGGGGGTCCAGCGGTGGTGTTGGCACTCCTGGATGCTGCTGGTCCCAGAGCTGCCCTGGCCAGAGACTGCTGCCTCCTGATCCCCTGGTCAAGACTGCCCTCGGTGACGCCAGAGTGGGGCAGGCTTCCTGGCTTCCTGGAGAGGATGTGCGCACATGCTGATCCCCAGTTCCAGGGACCCCACCCTTCCCGAAGCCCACACTGTCATGCAACTCCGCTCTGCACCTCCCTGCTTGAGTGTGGCCCCCTTGCACGCAGGCCTCTCTCTGCCCCTCTGCATCAGCTGTGCCTCACGCTCTGGGCAGATGCCACGCCATCTCCGTCTCCCTCTGCTGTGCTAGCTGTGTGGTTGACTGAGCTACCTTTGTTCCTCTCTGTTCTTAGGATGTGCTGGGGTGGGGAGGTTGGGAATGTTAATGAGGAGCCCCAAGCAGCAGAAGCTGGGTTCTGGGGAGCCCTAGAGTTGCCATGTCACGTACACTGATGGCTGATCCTCTGCCCATGGTGTCACTGCCCAGGTCAGTCCCCCTAGCAACTCATGGTTTCCTGAGCACCTGATGCTAGCCAGGGCTGGCATGGGCCTTGGGGATGCAGCAAAGCAGAAGACCGCAGTGCCCACCTTCCCAGGCCCCCTGCAGACAGTGTTGGGACTGTGCGGAGGGTATGGGGAAGAGAGAGGCTGCCCGTGGTGTGGGGAGCAAGCTGTCGGAGTGGGCAGGCCTGAGCAGGGCTCTCCAAGTGTGGGGTGGGCGAGCTGTGGGTGCAGGGAAGGGAGCCCTGCTGGGGAAGAGGGAGTTCTGAAGAGCAAGGCCCTCTCCCTCCCGGAAATTCATTCCAGACCAGTGGAGCTCCGGCCCAATATGAAGAAACCCATGTGTCACCCTGATGGGGAGATCTTTTTCGGATTCTCACTGGGGTTCAGGTTTTCCCTGGAGGCTGAATTTCTTCCTCAGTCTTGAGTTCTTGAACTATAAAGAGGTGTGTTGGATGGATGTATTTTAGAGGGATGACAGCGCCCTGCTTGCCCGTCTTCCTGCCCTTCCCCGAGGTCTGGCCCTGGCCCTGCCGTGCAGTTGCTCCTGGGGGCACACAGTGGTCACCGGTCCGCAGTGCCTGTGCGCAGCTGGTCACTGTTGAAGGCGTGAAAATCACTTTTTTTCAAATGTATTTTGAGGAGCCACCCATTTTCCCTAAGTGAGACATACTTCCATTTGTGCATCCGAAAAAGGAACCTTCTCAGTTTGAGCAGTTTAGGGGTGACCGTTCCCGCCGGGTATGGCAGCTGCAGGAATCTGCAGATGTACTTCTTTGTTTCAGATAAAAGTATGTGCAGTTAGGGCTGGGGATTTAGCTCAGTGGCATAAGCGCCTGCCTGGCAAACATGAGATTGTGAGTTCGATCCCCAGTACCAAAAAAAAAAAAAAAAAAGTATGTGCAGCTCACCTAAATGCATTAGAGCTGCTCTCCGAGTGAATTTTTTAATTTCAGTTTAAGAAATGTCCAGTGTCCTTGGCGGGGGCGGCTAGCAATATATAAATGAGCTTCAGGCTGAGTTTCGAATCATAGAATAAGACTTGAGTGGAGGAAAACATCTTGTCCTGAAGTTTTGAAACTTTGCTTTATTACAATTCTTTCTGTTCTAAAATAGAAATAATGTCACCTCTCTAAGCAAGGTGGGACTGCATGTGCACCTGTGTGGAGGACAGCAGTGTGATTTTAGGGTGACATCACAGGCAAGGGAATGAAGGCTGGGAAGGGGGTTCTCAGCCCCAGCTGCCCATCAGTGTCACCCGGAGTGTTTCCACACCCGGCCCACACACTCAGCAGTGCCTGTAGGGTGACCCTACTCCCATGCCCTGGGCCCATGTGTCCTCTGAGCCCTGTTCCCTGCCACTGAGCTGCACCCGCTCATTCCTCCCCACACCAACTCCTGCTCCCCGAGGCTTGTGGGGTTTCTGTGGCTTGGCAGCATCACTTGTAGGATTTTGGGCCCTGAATTTGGGAGCTGAGCGCTGGCAGTGGCACCTCAACCGAGCTGAGCTGCCGTTTGTTACCTGGGCGGCCCACGACTGCCAAGCTCCTTCCAGGCCTCCCAGCCACGGTGGGGACGCAGCAGCACAGCAGCGCCCCAAGTGCCGGCCTCAGGCATTCTGAGAACGCCAGTGCCTGGACTGGTGGAGAACTGTCCGCAAACAGGTGAGCCCACTACGCGAGTTGCCTGGCACGGGGGACCTACACAGCCACGTGCCTGCAGCCAGCCGTCCTGGGCCAGTGTAGAAGTCCATGCAGGTGACTGGTGCCTACTTAGAATATCATTCGTTACTGTTTATTGCTGGGGAAGTGGGCGTAGTCACTTCATCTTTGTCTTGAGGCCTGACCTTCAGGGAACCACGTCCACCCACGGTTGTAATGTGTTCTCATGCTCTGCACTGACTCTTCTGAGGGCCCAGTTCTGTCTGACTGCCTATAATTTTTATTTTTTTGGTACTAGGAATTGAACTCAGGACCTTGTGCTTGCCAGGCAGATGCTTGTGACACTGAGCTATATTCCCAGCCCCTGCCTCTAATATTTCTACCTAATTTAGCTGTCTATAATATGGACAACTTAGACCCTGTCTAAAAATAAGATTTTAAAGCAGGATAGGGATGCAGCTCAGCACTTGAGTACTTGCCTAGTGGGTGTGAGGCCCTGGGTTCAATCCCCAGTGTGGTGGACTCAATCATTTGCAAGGGCTGGTTGTAACTCAAGTTGGTTGTAAGTCAAGACTATTTTCCCGTAAGAAATGCCTGTAACGCATTCCAAACCTCCCAAAGCACCCCGTAACTAACCTTTTCATAATAAAAAAGGGTTGTATAATATGCATGATTTACCAGAAACTCCAGTCATTTTCCTAGTGTATTCACCAAAAAGTTGTAAAATGTGCCAAGTTTACCAGAAACAACAATTTCACACTGTTATCACCATAGAAGTTGACACGTTTGGCTTGCAGGAAGGGAGGATGAAATGGAAGGTGTTACTGTCTGGAAGGAGAATTCCCTTCCATAAGAACATCAGGAATCCGGCTCTCTGCTGCCCTTTCTCTCCTTGGGAGAGTCTGCAGCCCACTAGGACCTGCTTGCTGCTCACTAGGTCTCCACCTTTTCAGAACTAAAAACCAGCCTAAGGTGGTCTGTTCCTGTCTTTTCTTTAGCACTGTTCTGTAGTGTGACATGACGTTGTTATTAAGCGGGTGAATGCAGTGATCGCCTCTGTCTCTGTGTGAGTCTTCTCTACAAATGTCTGTAGCTCTGTCCATTTTTTCAGGATTTCCTTAATTTCAGAAGAAGACCTTCGCTGCACTGACTGCTGATTCTCCGCTCCTCTTCTGAGAGCTCCTCAGCTGCCATTCTCTGTAGCTCAGCCAGAAGTCCCTGAAGCTCCTCTGTAGACAGCTCCTCCAAGGGTTCCTCCACCAGGTCCTCAACATCACCACGGTCCTCATGCAAGCCCATGGACTCTGCTGTGCTGACAGTGTCACCAACCACAGGGTCAACTGAAGGCTCAGGCTCCTCTGCACAGCTTTCAACATGTCTCCTCTGAATAATTTTAGGCCGGCCTGCCCTTCCTTCCTTCCTTCTTTCACTCTTTCTTTCTCTCTCTCTTTCACTTTCTCTCCTTCTCTCCTTTCCTCCTCCTCCTCCTCCTCTTTCTTCTTCTCTCTCTCTCTTTCTCTCTGCCTGTCTGTCTTTCTGTCTTTCTGTGTTTCCTTCTTTCTGGTACCGGGGATCTAACTCACAACCTTGCTCTTGCCATAGGCCATTCTTTCTTCCAGGCAGATCTCAAAGTCCTCAGACATTGGCGCAGGATTTCTCGGGAAGGGATGTTGTAACATTCCTTCCAGAGCTCTTTAACACTTAAATCTGTATCTGAGACCATCCGGAAGCACTTCGGGAACAGTTCCTTGTTGTATGGTTTCTTAGCTAGAACCTGCTTGTCCATAGCCCGCAGTAAGGAGTTGTATTAGGTGGGAGGAACTCGACTGGGAGCCATGGGAATTCTTCAGCCAATTCTTCTTCCAAATCTCATGGGCGAGCAGCAGCACTGTCCATGATGAGGAGAATCTTGAGTGGTAAACCTCTGTTCTCTAAGTGTCTCTTAACAGCAGGACAGAAAACCTCTGATCCACTCAAGAAAAACTGCTCTTGTTCCCCAGGCTTTTGCGTCAGATCTCCACATGACCACTGACATATTCTTCATGACTTTCTGTTGTTTGGACGCTCTAGGGGGTCTAACGTGATAAAACAAGAGGGGCTTTATCCTGGCTCAGCACTCGCACTGGCACACAGCAGTAAGGTCCGCCTATCCTTCATAGCCTGGTGGCCTGGCATTTTCTTCTCTTCCTGGGTAATGTATGTTTTCCTCCAGAAAAGGAGTTTCATCACGGTGGAAAACTTATCAGAACAAAGGCCGTTTCTCTGTGTCACTGTTTTGAAGTGGTGTATGCAATTTTCAGCAGCCCTTGTATCAGCACTGGCTGCTTCACTGTGCCTATCATGCTATGAACCCCAGTTCTTGCTTTGAATTCGTGAAACCACCTCTTACTGGCATGAAATGTTTCACTATCACTTGTTGATTGATTATCCCTTGCAAGATCTACATTTGTGGCCCTAGCTTTTGCACAGATTATAGACATCTGCTTTTTGTTTATCCACACTAATTACAGCCTTTCTACCTTGTCTCACATTGTTGATTGTGACTAATTTGAGTAACACCTTTAGCCACACTAGCTTTGTTACACTGGACAGATCTTTTCTCTATAAGACTGTTGAGATGGTGGGTTTCCACATGCTGTGCATATTAGCAAGATCAGTCACATGAATGCCACTCTCTTATTTCTCCACAATTTCCTTTTTGATTGCAATTACCTTCCATTTGCTCCTTAGCTGCTTTTCTAGTCTTTTTGGGGCCATTTTGATAGCCGTAATCATAGCGATTATATAAAGCTCTGACTGAAATTGTGTCCACAAACATGCGCACCTGGGCTTAGCCTGATGCTTACGTACACTTGCGTATGCTTTTCTGGCATTGCGAGCCTTTGTTTACAAATGCACAAGTGGCCGGCAGTTGAGTTGTATCTCAAGACTTAGGTTGTAAGTTAAACCTAAAATTGCATCTGTAACCCAAATTGTTTGTATGTGAGGTTGGTCATAACTCGAGGGTCCTCTGTGCCTGGAAAAACATTCTCAGCTCTCCTTCCCTTCCTGCCTCTCAACTCCTGTCTTGCGTGGAGAAACCGGACAGAAGGTGTCTGTCCTCCCTAGGCAGGATCTCAGAGACCAGGGTGGGGAGGTGTGGAGCTGGCACCAGGGAAGCAGGAGGGGCCCAACTGGGAAACAGACCCTGCCTAGAGCAGGCTTACTGAGGGCAGGGGATGTAGTCCAGCCCTCATAGGGTCCAGTTAGCTCCAAAGAATCAGCAGAGCAACCATCAGCATCGCATCTTAGAGCACCTAGTGGGTACAGGCTCAGTAAACGCTGATTGAACAAACAAATGACCGGATGAACGTGTGGCAGAGGCCTGCTCCCACCCCACAGGAGGAGGGGATTTGCTACAGTGAGCAGCAGGAAGGAGAGCAACCTCTCCTCTGCCAACCCCCCCCCACACACGTGCGCGTGCACGCACACTCTGTTCCAGGCCCAGAGCTACGTTCTTGAAAGGGCCTCACCCATCTGTGGCTGGTGGGGCAGGGACCTCAATACCCCATCTAGGTCAGAGCTCTGGTGGGCTCTTCCTGTACCCTGCGCATCTCCAAGTTGATCATGGTCACCATCCCTCTTTCCCAGAGATGTGTTTCACCACTGTCCTTTTCTGTCCTCCTTGGGTGCAGATCCTGGCCAATGTCTTCCTCTACCTGTGTGCCATCATCGTGGGCATCATGTCCTACTACATGGCCGACCGGAAACACCGCAAGGCCTTCCTGGAGGCCCGCCAGTCGCTGGAGGTGAAGATGAACCTGGAGGAGCAGAGCCAGCAGCAGGTGAGGTGCGGGGTTTGGGGTGGGGGCTCAGCGGGGAGGCCTTGGGCCTGGAACCCAGGAGGAGCCGAGCCAGATGGGTGCGCCTGCAGCCCCCAGGCAGCGTTCTCCGCCAGGGCCCGGTGTTCACTCTCCCACCCAGCCTCGGTGGGCTCCTGGCTGGCAGAGGGCCGTGTGAGACTGCCGGGGGATTCCCATTCCCCAGGCTCTTCTGTGCTTGACCTCAGCCTCCCTCTCCCCTCTTTCTGTTTGTTTCTTCTTTAATACATGCTTTCACAGAAGTGCTTGCCCAAGTGGCAGCAGGGACTCCCTGGGTTCCCTTCTCAGATGAAAAGCACCGATGGTTTCTTTTGAATTCCTTTTCTCTCCTGTGCCATTCTTGCCCTGCTCCCCACCCCCTAGCCATTCAACTGCAGATTGGCTCTAAGCACCTACTGTGTGCTGAGAGCAGGTGGGGCCCATCCTGCAGTCCCCCCTCCCTCTCCCAAGAGCAAGCCAGTCCTCTTCCTTCATCCTAAGTACGAGGAGGAAAAACCACTAGTCCCTGGGGCTCCCCCTGTTTACCTTTTTCCATCTGGAGAAGGCCCGCTGTCCCCACTCTCTGTTTACTGGCTCTGCTCCAGCCTGATCCACGACAGAATGGTCCTCCTGGGTCTCTTGTGACTCAGCCTTGCAAATGGGTTTTGGTCTGAATTCCTCTCAGATGCTTTTCAGAGGTCTTCCTGAGATTACACCCCCCCATTTCCTGTCATCCATCGCTTTGTCTCCACTTCTTGAAACACTCTGATCCTTTGCTCTGGGGACCATGTCATTTTGTGTTCCCGAGGTCCTGTGTGCTCTGGATTTACTGGAATTGTTTTCATGGGTTCTGCCACAGAGGGCATGGGGCTTTCGTTCTAGGCCCCGACCTGGAGCTCTGAGCCTGGGGGGAACCCTGTTGTTGGGCCTGGTGTTAGTCAGCTCTTTGTTGCTGTAACCAAATAGCTGAGAACAACAGCTTGGAGAAGGAAACGCTTGTTCCTCACGGCGTCCGAGGCTCCAGTTCGGTTAGCTGCTCCGTTGCTTTAGGCCTGTGGTGAGGCAGCGCGAGGCTCCGGAGCTCTGCTTACTTCATAGCAGCCAGGAAACTGAGGAAGAGGGGGAAAAGCCAAAGAGGAAGGACTCGGGCGCAAGACAGCCTTGTGCCTCCCAGGGACCCGCTTCCTCAGCCGGGCCCTCCTGATAGCCCACTTGGCTTGGGATGTGTCAGTGGGCTACCCCTCGCACTCCAGCGCCTCTCCAGGCCCTGCCTCCGGGCCCCAACATTGCCGCACCGGGGACTGCTGTGTGTGAACCGTAGCTGGCCTCATCCGCCTCGCTAGGTGGTGGTGTTTGATGGGACGTATGGAGTCCTTGAGCTGACGGGTGCCAGCTTCCTCTGTCTCGGGGCTTTTTTGTCTCACTGAGATCCAGAAGCTTCTGTGCTGGGCCTTGGACTCCTCTATTTCACAAGATAGATTTTATGTATTATTATATTTTTTTGTCTTTTTTTTGAGACAAGGTCTCAACCATGTAGTCCAGCCAGGCCTTGAACTCACTAGGTAGCCCAGGCTCACCTCGAACTTGGGGTGATCCTCCTACCTCAGCCTCCGAACTGGGATTACAGGTGTGCACCCCTATGCCTGGCAACAAGGCAGATTTGAGAAGGGGAATTTTCCTGGCCTCTGTTGTGACAAAGGGCCAGGATTATTGGCCATTTGTCCCCTTCTTCTGAGCCCAGGACCCCAAGTTTCCTGAGGACCTACTGTGGCCTGAAAATATTTAAAGACTGTCCCTTCACTGGCTTCATAAAGGCCCTGCTGCCCCTCTGATCTCTACACCCTGATGGCATCCTGCCAGGCTCTGCGTTTTTTAAAATGCCTGTGTCATCACTTAGCTAGACTAGAGAGCTTTTTAGGATGAAATGGATTTATTTCAGACATACAAGGATAGTTTTTTAAAGTTAGTACATATTTGTGATACACAGTGAATGCATTCATTGTGGGTAGTTGGTACACGTATGTGGCGCTTCTCAAGTTTTATGTCTCGTTTCCTTCCCCCAACCTTCATCTCTTGGTCCTCTTCCTGTTTCCTTTTCTCTTTTATTTTGTTCTTTATTTATACTTTGGGCTTCTCATAAGTTCTCTCTGTAAGAGAACCTGTGATATTTAGGCTTTCATGTCTAATTTATTTCACTGATCATTATGGTCTGAAGGCACATACATTTTCCTGCAGATGACTCAAGTTTATCCTTCTTCATGACAGAGTAGTACTCTGTATAATTACATTTTCTTTATCCATTCGTTTGTTAATGGACTAGTTTTAATATTTAACTATTATGAGTTATGCTGCTATGAACATGGGTATGCATGTATCACTGTAATATGATGATGTCTTTAACTTTTTCAGGAAAATACCTAGTGGAGAATAGCTGTGTCAAATGGAATTTGTAGTTTTAGTTTTTTGAGGACTCTCCATACTGATTTCTATAGTGGTTGTACTAGTTCACATTCCCACCAACAGGGTAGGATTTCTTTTTTCCTCGGCAGCATTTGTTATTATACTGTTTGATTTCTTGATGATAGCCATTCTTTCGGGAGTAAGATAGAATCTTAGAATTGCTTTATGTTCCTGTAATGGCCAGAGATATTGAACATTTTTTTTTCAATGTACAGTGGTACCTCAGCTCACAAACTTAATTCTCTCCATGATTCTGGTCACAGACCAAACTAGATGAGAACCAGATTGAATTTCTCCATAAGATCACCATTGAACCTAACCATTGAATTTGATTCGGTTCTTGTCCAACTTGGTTTGCGACCAGAATCATGGAAAGAATCAAGTTCGTAATCCGAGATACCACTGTATCTACTGGCCATTTGTACTTCTTCTTTTGAAAAATGGCTATTCATTTCAGTTGTCCTTTTTGTGGTTGGAGCTTTTATTTTGGGGGTTAATTTTTTAGTTCTTTATATATGCCGGATGTTAGTCATCTGTCTGAAGAATGTCATAAATGGCTTTATCAGATTGAGATAAGGTCTACCTGTACCTATTTTCTTTTTCTGTTTTTGAGACAGAGTCTCAATGTGTAGTTCAGGCTGACCTGAAACTCACCATGTAGCCCAGCCTGACCTCAAACTCACAGTGATCCTCCTGCCTCAGCCTCCCTAATGCTGGGATTACAGGTGTGTGCCACCATACCTGGCTCCTTCTATACCTCTTTTCTTCAGGTTTTTATCATGAATGGATGCTGGATTTTATTAAAAAGTTTTTCTGCATCTATTGATATGATCATGTGATTGTTTTACCCTTGTTTCTGTTATGTGATTGCCCTATATTTTTCATTGCTGAGACAAAATACACAAGTTAAAGGAAGAAAGGTTAAAAAAAAAAAAGGAAGAAAGGTTTATTTAGCTCACATTTTGTGTGAGCTACATTCATTCCATAGTCTGCTGGCCCCAAGGCAGGGCAGCCTGGCCGAGGAATGTCACAGAGGAGTCTGTGGCAGGGCCCGTAGGAGGCAGTAGCAGCCAGCCTACCTTCCCTCTTTCCTTTATATTCCAACCAGACTGTAAGCCACCCTTTGGTGCCACCTATACTCAGGATGGAGTTTCCATTATCCGCGCCCTTAATCCGTATTCACATATCCTATCCAGTCACCTCTGAAACTCCCACCTATGACTCTGAGGCTTTGGGGAACATCTGGACACAGCCATGACAGTGATGTGTTACATTTATTGATTTGCATATGTCGAGCCATCTTTGCATCACTGAGATGAAATGTGCTTGATCATGATGTGTGGTTGTCTTAGTTACTTTTCTTGTTGCTGAGACAAAATACCTGAAACCCAAAGTTAAAGGGGGAAAGGTTTATTTAGCTCCCAGGTTGTAGAGGTTTCAGTGCATAATTGGCTGGCTCCAAGGCAAGGTGGCAAATTGCAGAGGAGAAACAGTTCATGGTGGGCAGAAGGCAGCAAAGCAAGCAAGGAGGAGGACAGGCCTCTTTCTGTTCCTTATATTGTAGCCAGGCTGGGGAAATCAGGGCATATGCTAAACCAATGAGTGTACTGATTTAGCAAATTCTATAGCCATCTACATTGTTTCTAGTATTTTGCTACCACAAACACTGCTGTGATTAATACCCTTACAGGGATACCATGTCATGCCTTTGCACATAAATCTGGAGAATACAAGCCTAGAAGTAGAACTGCTGGGTCAAAGGGCGTGGGCATTTACACAATTACATATATAGTATAAAACGTACAATGTAACCATTTTAAATGTATAATTTAGTGACATTAAGTACATTCAAAGTGTCATGCATCCATCAGTGCTATCCATTTCCAGAACGTTTTCAGCATCCCAAATGGAAAGTCTCTGGTCATTAAGCAGTAATTCCTCCTCTCCAGCCTCTGGGACTACTGTTTAACCTTCGTCCCTGTGACTTTCCCTATTCTGGGAATGTCATCTAAGTGGAGCCCCGCGATAATTCCCCTCTCCTGTCTGGCTTCTTCCATCTCACTCGAAGCCTTCAAGGGCCATCCATGTTGTGGCGTGGGTCGGAACTTCCTTTGCAGGCCGGGATCCCGCAGCACGTGCAGGCCGCAGTGTGGCCCTCCCCGGGACACACGCGCCTCTGCCCACCCGCTGCACTTTTCTTGTTTATTCCTTTGTGCATTGTGCATAGAGCTGTTAAAAGCAGGGGTGCACAAGATCTGTGGGTGTCTCTGCTTCTCTTCTTAGGGGTACATGCCCAGAAGCGCAGCTGCTGGGTCATATGGTAGATCTGTGTTTAACGTTCTGAGGAAGCAGCCACGTGCATTCTTAGTGTTGATAAATACTGCCAAACTGTCTCATACACAGGCTCAGACAATTTATATTCTCCCCAGCAACAAACGTGAGTACGCTTAGACGCCTTAGCTTTTCCTTGTGCATCTAGAAAAGACCTATTTGCTTTGGGAAGCCCTGGTTCCCAGGGATGGTCCTGGCCCAGGAGGACTTCAGACCAAGACCCTCGCACCCTGCTGCCGCTCCGAGCTTCCTCCTGTGCCTGTGGGCGGCAGCCGCGTGTAGCAGGGGCCCCACCCCATGGCTGTGGACCTGGGATTTGTAGCCAGAGCTCCCGCCAGCATTGTTCAGGGACAGCAAGCCTGGCTTTCCCGCTTTCTCCCTGTGTGGCCTTGGTGGTTTGCTTCCATGTTTTAGTTTAGTCTTCTCCGAATTGGGATTAAAGATGATATCGTCATGGGTTGTTGGGGAGTCACGCAGAGGGAAAGGCAGAGGTGAGGGTGAGACCCTGAAACCGTCTGGTGCTGGTAGCTGCTGTGACCCGGCCCCAGCCCCTGGGGACCGTTGGCTGGAAGTGGGGGGGGGGCGGCAGATGGGAGCCAGCTGGGCCAAGTGCCTTCCCCTGGTTCCAGGAAGGACAGAGGTCGCCCTCCGCAGGCGCAGGGCTGGCATAGGGAGTGGGTGGGCCCTGGGCTGATTGCGCATCCCAGCTCGCCTTAGTGGTCTAGGGAGCTGAGTGTGGCGGTCATGGAGGCTGCCCAGTCCCCCGTCACCTCCTCTTGCCAGAGCCCTAGGCTGGGATGAGAGCGAGCCTATCGCTGGGGCAGTGCAGCCTGTCCCTGATAGGAGGCGCAGGAGCCCGGGCGCACCAAAGGCTGTGAGAGCGGGGCCTTACCGGGCTGTGCACCTGCACCGTGTTGAGCTGTCTTCCAGGGCTCGAGGGGCATTGGGGTACGGGGCTGCACTGACTCGCCCCTCTGTAAAGCAACCTCCTTTCGGAAGCCATGCCTCGAGCCTCGCCTGCTGTGTCAGTTGCACCCGCCTTGACTTCTGACTGGCCTCAGGGGTGCGCAGCGGGAGGGAGCTGCCCTGCCTCTGCGGCCGTGTGGCCCTCGCGGTCAGTCCCCTCCCTGCGTCTCATCCGCCTCCACCGCCACGGAGCGAGGCCCGCGGTGACCTGGCCACAGCAGTCCTGCCCAGGATTCTCTGGTTCCGGATTCTGTGCTGCTGCCCCGGAGGTTGCCTGCCCGTTGAGGGAGGTGACTGGAGTCTTCCTGGGGGTGGGCAGCCAGGTGGCCATTGTCCCCTGGGAAGGAATGAGTCCCGCTTTGTGCACAGGTCCCCTTCTGCCCTTTAGCAGGCTGACATGTCCTGCTCAACGGGTAGGGGGAGAAAGAGAACTCCTGGGTGATGAGAAGAGTCTGGGACCCTGTGTCTGTGCCACACCGGCCTCAGCCTTCTCTGCAGGCAGCGCAGGGCCTGGCCCACTCCAAGGCCTTGTGGGTGAGACGCGCTCTGAGCGTGGCGTTGGCTCTCTGAGAGTGACCTGCCAGGTACAGGTCTGGCTGGGAAGGCAGTCCGATGGCATTTAGCTGCGAGGCAGGGGGCTGGTGGACCTGCGGCCTCTCTGCCGCCTCCCCTCTGCTTGTGAGGGTGGAGCTGAAGGCCCAGAGGAAGGTGCTGGCATTGCTTGTTGGGATTCCCGTATGACCATACTCCAGGGCTTAGATGGGACCTTGAGGGTTGCTAAGCGCCCCAGCTGCCACTTGGCAACGGCGGGCATCCAGAAAATCTCCCCAGTGCATACTTGCAGATGACACGAACGAACGGCAGAATTCCGAACCTCGGACTTGGTTGAAGGAGGAGGGGAGAGGGGAGAGGGGCGACAGGGGAGGCCAACGCAGGCCTGCACTTCCTTCAGGCCACACCCTGTTAGGGGGGCCAGCTCTGTGGCTGGGCTTCTTCAGGGAAGAGAGACGTCTTTGGTGCCCAGCCTTTAGAGGAGAGGAGGCTGGGGCTTGGGACATTGGAGGGACAGCTGGGTGGGATGTCGTGGGGCTCCAGGAAGGCCACCAGCTGTCTCCGTTCTCGGCACCCTGGGGATTGTGGCCTGGGGAACACAGGCGGCCTTCCTGCCCAGCTCCTGTGGGGATACACAGGAACAGAACGGTGCTCTACCCTGTCCCTAACTTGGCAGCAGGGCCATGGTGACCGGGGCTGTGCAGCTGCTCTGTGCCCGTTCACTGGGTGGGTGACCTGCTGCCCTGCAAGTTCGCTTCCCTCCCTGGAGCCTTGAGCTTGGGGTCCTGTGCCCCTGTGCTGCAGCTTCTTAAGCTCAGCGTCTGCCGCTTGTTTTCCTGGATGTCACTCCTCGCCACCCTCTACCCGGGCCTGCGTCACCCTTCCCCTCAAGACCTCTGGCTCTGAGGACAAGCTTAGCGTCACCCCAGCCTTGCGCTGATCTTACCCAGGAGGGCAGCCTGGAGGCCCGCTGTCTCCTGGGATCGTGGGGCTTGCAGTGCCAGCCCCAAGTGCCGCATCTTGGCCTGGACACAGAGCAGAAAGAGGGCAAGAGGGCGGCGTGGGGAGGGAAGCGTGTGCCCTCCTCCTACTCGCTGGCTGGGGGTCATGTCCCCGTGTCATCGGAAGCTGGTGTGTCAAACCCGCCACCTGACAGGAGCCCCGCAGACACCCCCAGCTCCAGCCTGGAGCACGCTCGCCACCTCAGCGTCTCCACAGACCGGGGTCTGGCCGGTTGTTGCTTTAGCCTCGACAGGCTGTGGTGTGAGGACGGCTAAGGGCCCCCTCCCTCCTGGGAGGAGGTGCTACTACTTACTTGTGTTGCTTCTGGCTCCTGCCTCTTGGATTTCACAGAGCGTCGGGGTGTTCCAGGGCTCAGGAAAACAGATGTCGCAGCGGTACCGGCAGCGGCACCCTGTCCGAGAGCAGCGTTGGCGAACCTCTGGTGTGCATGCCACGGCCAGCTGTTAGTTGTCATCGAAAGCTCTAAAAGGTTCACCACCGCTGTCCTAAAGCCATGGTGGCTTGTGGTGGCAGTGGGAGGACCTTGCTATGGCAGGGTGACCTGGGCACCAGTGGTGAGGACAGCACAGCAGATGCCCCCATGTGTAGCTGTGTCACTCTGAGCTGGGGGTCTGCAGGCTCTGGCAGTCCTGGCTCTGGCAGTCCCGGTGCTTGCCGTAACCTCACATGGCACTTTCTCCCCTGACAGTCACAGGGTCATGGTCCGTGGCCCGTGTGGCCATGTGTTCTGCCCTTGCCTGGCTGTAAGAACAAAGTTGCACTTAGTAATATGGGTCGTTTAATTGAACGCCTACTTAGTGTCAGCCCCTTTGTGGGGTCGGGTCATTTATCCCTTGTTTACTAGCTGACACTTCCTCCTGGCGAGGGCTCTGTGAGGAAGGTCCACTTACTGGGAGAATCTGTTAGGTAGCCCGTGGACCTGGCCTGTGGGTATCTGTTTTGTTTGACCTGCTCAGGGTTTAAAAAATGTGTAACTGCTAAAGATTTGTACATTCTGTGTCACAACTGCATTTTTAACTGTCTTGGGAATGCAAGGGGCTTAGCAGGAGACCGTCACATCTGGGCCGGGCCACCGTGCACGGGACCGACACTGGCTCTCAGGCCTTCTGCACCCCAGTTTGTCTTTGAAACGGGAATGCAGCAGGATGCTTATGAGGTCTGCGAGCGCGCATGCGCACCTCAGGGATGCTTCTGGGCCCTGGGGACACAGCCGTGACCAGAACAGATCCTGCTGGGGTGGCCGCCATGAACAGACGTGAGTGTATGCTGTGGAGCAGGGAGAAGCTTGCCGAGAGCCATGTGGCATCCGTGCCTGGGAAGGCGTGCTGAAGCGAGGCCAGGGCCGAGCCCCGAGGCAGCGAGGGCGTGAGCCATGCAGTGTCAGGCCCTGCAGTGTGGCCACAGGGCCTCTCGGAGCTCAGTGGGTGGAGCAGGTGTGAGGGGAGGCAGAGAGGTAGTGTGAGCCAGGTCCTGCAGTCCTTGTGAGGTCCCTGGCGGTCCCTGAGCGGGTTAGGAGCCATGGCAGGGTCTTAGGCTTTAAGGGACCCATGTAGCTACTGGGAAAGGAGATGGGCAGAAGGTGCCCGGAGACCAGTCAGCAGGAGGGCAGTGCTCTGAGTGGGGGACGACAGTGGCTTAGATCAGGACACGGGTGGGGTGGCAGAGGAGGCTTCTGGGTGTGCTCTGCAGGCAGAGCTGGGCCGCATCTACTGCTGGGTGGAATGGGAGACAGGATGGTGAGGAGTCCGTGATCCTCTAAGGATTTCAGCCTGGAAGCAACCAGAAGGGCAGAGTCGCCTCGTACAGAGGCGGAGAGACCTCGCCTGTGCTAGCAGCTACCACGGCGAAGAGTGTGGCTCTAACGCGTGCACTGTTCTGAGCTGCTATGCTGCTCAAGAGCTGCACCATTCAGTATGGTCGCCAGTGGCCGTTATGTAGCTATTTAATTTCTCTTTTTCCAGTGCTGGGGATTGAACGTAGGGCCTTGAGCACAGTAGAGAAGCCCTCTACCACTCAGTTGCATCCTCACCATTAAATATAAGTTAAATAAGGTTAAATGGCAGCTCTTTGATTTTACTAGCACGTTCTACCTGCTTAATACGTACCTGCGCGTGGCCGGGGACTCCATATTGAACAGCGCAGACACAGTTACAGTTCTGTAACTGAGGAAAGTTCTGGTCGTGCTGTTCTAGCATGGTGCCTTGCCCCTTGGGCATGTCTCTAGTTGATGGCTCATTAACTCACCAAACCTCCACGGAGGGCCAGCCCGGTGCCAGCTCCGCTTGGTGAGGGCTCCAGGTACCACACACGTGGCTGTCTTTGGACCCAAAGGGCTCTCTCCTGAGACCGCAGCTACCTTGGCCCACACAGGGGCCCCTGTCTCTGGAGACTGCTTAGGATTCCAGCCCGAGGCCCACATGCTCGGCCCTGGGAGACCAGTCATCTCCATGTGTGACAGGGCCCTTCTGTCCACCCACGCTCTTCGGAGGACTGCTCGCCTTTGACCTCCGTATAGATGACCAACTGTTGTACTTTGATTTTTGTGACCCCATCTATTGGATGGGGGCAGCCACATGGGCCCCCTAAGTGGCAGCCGTACTGGAGTTTCCAGATTTCACATGCTGGTCCTTGGCCATAACGGTGAGCTCTTTGGGGTCGGACCTCCCCAGGCTGCAGGCCTGGTCTTCCTGCTCCTCGTTTCCTGCCTCAAGTGGCCTCCTGTGCTTAGATGGTCAGGCCGGGGTGGGCGGGCACCTGGTGGGATCCAGTGACTTTTGGTCTTGCAGATGGCCTGGGAACTCCCAAGAATTTGGATACATTAAGAACAAGATCAGGAGAGATCTATTTGCTGAACAGTTGTGGGTTTGCACATAGCCTTTGACGGGCCCATGACACACGTCGCACAAGCATAGAGCATGGGTGGCTGCAGCCTCCTGCAGACGGACAGCTCACACACACACACACACACACACACACACACACACACACACACACTGCCCCCTTGCAGAAACTGCAGGCACGTGCGCATGTCTGGGCTCCCGTGCACGCCTGACACTGTTGGTCTTCTCCTGCACTTCAGCCTCCCACCCTGTCTCTCGGGATGTTGTAGATACCTAGCTTCTCACCAGCCAAGTTCATTTATCCAAATCCCTCCCGGCCGCCTTGCTGTAATTAACTCATGAGTGCCTCATCAGAGCGTCAGCGGTAACAACTCAGGGCCCCTGGGAGCAGTGCTGGCCTCCTTCCTCCATCTCAGCCCTGCACTAGCACAACGCAAAGCCTGGCCTGAGCTGGCACTGCAGAGAGGGGACATGCCAGCTCCTCTCGGCTGGTGGGGGCCGAGCTGACAGATGGCCCTGGCAGGGGCATGTGAGCAGCTCTGTGAATCTGTTACAGGTGAAGAGACCCTGCCCGGGACGGCAGGAGGCAACCGTCCTGCCTCAGCCCACTGAGCCGTTTCTTCTGGGGACCAGGTGCCCCTGCCGACCTTCCAGCCCGCACAGAGGCTGCCCACTGCCCAGAAGACTGGGGAGTGTTTCCAGGCCTGAGCGGTGTTCTGCTCTATCAGAAAGCTTCCTAGTGACTTTCAGGACTGCGTCTTTCTCCAGGTTTTGGTTCTTTTCCTGCAGATGGTCAGGGCCTTGACTTTTGTCACCATGTTAGTTTTAGGGTGACTGTCAGACTTGCAGGGCTGGAGAGAGAATTCTGAAGCAGGTGACCCGTTGCCTTCCTCCCTTTGTCCAGGGCCCATGTCAGTGCCCAGGCCTGGGCTCCCGGAATTGGGCTGGGTCCACCTCCTCTGGGCTGCCTTCCACCTGGGTGTGTGTTCCTTCTGGAGCCTTCTCAGCTGCTGTCACGGAATGAGGGTTCACCACCTCACAGGCCAGCACGCTCTGAACCGTGGGACTCCGGAACTCCTTCCCTGTCTGAAAACCGCACGCCGCTTCCCGGCCGCCTCCCCTCCTTAACCTGCTCTCCTGGGGCCTGCAAATGAATCTCCTCCCTTTTCCATGTGCCTGGGGATGGCTCTGGGATTCTGATCCCATGGAGCCCTGTTCACCCCTCAGACCCCGGGCTCTGTGGCCCCTGGTGAAGGCCTGGGTGCCGTCATCTTCCTTGTGGAGTAGCGGGCAGCTGAGCTGAGGACCAGGCTGGGGGACGGGCCCAGGGCCCTTATTTTCTGTCCATACTGCCAGGGACAAGGGCCCTATCTAGTTTACCACTTTATGCTCCAAATTCATTTTAACTCTTAACAGCGTCTCAGCGATGTAGGCTGTTCCCCTCCGTAGTGACACACCACCCCCCATCCTGTTCTCCTGCAGTTGGTTTTGGGGAGATGATTCCGTTTGCCCTTTGGAATGATCACTGCAGCATTAAATTCACATTAAATGCATCCTCTGTGTCTCCTGCAAAGTGTTCCTCCCGGGAGACTTTACACTTTGAACAAAGAAAGGGACCCAGGAGCGTGTCCACTGCACGGTTGAGGAATGAAGTCCCCTAGGCCTTTGAAGCCGAGCCCCAGGTCAGGGAACTCCCAGAGCCTTGGACCTTGAGGCCGCTTCTTGCCGGCAAGGTTTTTGTCTCTTCTGCCAGGCTGCCTTTGGAGTCAGCCCCGCCGTCTCCACATCTGTCTCCCTCGCCGCCCGGGGATGTGCCTTGTGCTGGTCCAGAGCATCAGATACGGGACAGTTTCAAGTCCGGGAGCAATCAGCTCCCGGAACACTCGCGCTGCCCACTGAGAGGCAGCGGACAGGTGGAGGAGCCACACGCAGGTCTTGGAGTGCTGCCAGCTGGGCGCAGCCCTGGGGAAGGTGGCCGCAGTGCACCATGTTGTCTTCGGGGGAGACGCAGCATGATGGGGTCTCCAGTGATCATAGACATGCGTGTAATGACGGATGTCATCGCTCAGTTATAGATTACGTATCATGCAACTGATACAGTCTTTGAGTTCAATATGTATGAATATATAGGAATAAAGATACTTAATGAGGGTCACTCATGGCATTAGAACTCGGTATACCAAGTATTTTCGAGTGATGCAGTGCCAGTTTTGGGTTCCATTTTGAAAGTCACATTACAAAACAATTGCAAAAGTAAAAAACAATTAAGGGAAAAGAAAAGATAAATGAGAATATGCAAGTTGCCTTCAGACTCCCTTTCCCAGATTTCCCTGACAGACAGTGCACATCTCCTTTGTCCCAGTCCTGGTGGCTGTCACACAAGAGACGCAGTATTACGGTTTGTGTCCAGGGGCCCTCCAGAAGCCTCAGGCTTTCTCAGAGGTGGCTGAATCTAGTGTGTGGGATGCTGGGATTAAGGGTGGCTGATTACCAAATCGGTCCACAGATTGGTTTAGTACCGCCCTGATCTTGGTAGTTTAGACTATAGAAGGGGTGGAAAGGTACTGCTGATGTCCCTCGCTTGCTTTGCTGCCTTCTGCCTGCTGTGACCTGTTTCTCCCCTGTGTTGGCCTCTGCCATGCCACCTGCCTTGGAGCCAGCCGATTACGGACCGAAACCGCCACACACTCTGAGCTAAATAAACCTTTCCCCCTTTCATTTTGGGTGTCAGGTATTTCGTCTCAGCCATGAGAAGCAACTAAGCCCCCACTGAGCTCCCTCCAGCTCCAGGCTTGGAGTTTTGGCTGGGAAATGAGCCTTGCTGGCTTTATGTTTCCAGTCTTCTGCTGCTTCCGTATCCCTGGGCCTTGGCTGAGGTTTTGCCTTCCTGGTTGGCGGCAGCGACAGTAGGCAGAATCCTCTTGAATAGTGTACAAGTCGCTCCCTTTCTTCATTGTTCCCTTGCTTCAAATCCCGCTCCTCTTGTGACGCTTCCTAGACTGCAGAGGGGGTGCGGTTGGTGGCCCAAGGGCACAGGTGTGGGAATTGGCCCCCTGGCTGCACTGGATGGTAAGTTCTGAAGTTTGGGGATGGGCTCCACGTGCCCCGCTGCTGCCTGACCCAGGACCCAAACATCCAGTGACCAGGCCAGATGCCCACCCCTTGGCACAGCGGCAATCCCCACGCACACCGCCAGCCCCTTCTGATGGCCCAGGCACAGCCCCCAGGGGAGGAGGCAGGTGCTATGGGCCTCCGCCTGTGCGTCGTAGGGGAGGGCGCCCCAGTGCCTCAGGCCCCAGGTCTTTAGCTGGGCTGGTGCATATCAGGGCTGCTGTCATCCTTGGCCATCCAGTGTGAGGCAGGGCCGCCCCTTATCCCAGCCTGTGAGGAGGGTGGGGAAGGAGCCAGGACAGGTGGCGGGTCCAGGGTCCTTTGGCTGTCGAGTCCAGATTGGGCTGCCACCTCCTCCTCTGTGTTGTATATGGGTGCCAGGAGGAGTCTAGCAGCTGCCGCTGGCCTGGCCTGCCCTACCCATTGCCCAGAGGTGGTCTGCTGTGACACGGTGGCTGCACGGAGCCATCATCGGGTCCTGTCTGCAGGGATGCCTGCCCTTGGAGTAGTGACCAGAGCTAGAATGTTCCGGCCGGTTCAGTGCAGGAGAGCTGTGATGGTTTCTAACACAGCAGGTCCTTAAGAGATAGGGTCCAGCCCATCCCATCCAAAACAGAACAGCCAACAAGTACCAGAGGCCTAGGGTGCAAAGAACAAAAAAACTCCCTATTTCAGGGACCAGAGGGCCCTGGGTTCCAGTCACGGGTCTGCCACTAACTGGCTTCTGGAACAGTCAACACCCCATTCCTTGGTTTGGTCACCTACAAAATGAAAGCATTATCACACATATATCAAAGGATAGGACAGGTGCAAAAGTTTGAGCAAAGAGGGACAGTTTGGACCGCTGGCCTGTGGTGCTGGTCTGGTGAACAGCTGTGGTGAGTTCCCTGGCTCCCAAAGAGAGCCATGCTTCCCCCCTACCTTGGCTCTAGGCCCCGGGCTCCCTTGCTTCCTACCTGGCCGTGGGTCTCCTTTCTCCGCCTGAGTCCAAGCAGACTTGCAAGTCGGCAGCCGGCCCAAGACGCTGCAGATCTTTGCTAAGAAAACCGGCTACTACAGAGAAGCTAGGTTCAGAGAAGCCAGGCAACAGGAAGTGTTGTGTTTATTTCCTGTTTAAAAAGTACTTTACAAGGGCCAGGGATCTAGCTCAGTGGCCTGAGCGCCTGCCTGGCAAGCGCAAGGTTGTGAGTTCAATCCCTGATGCGCCAAAAAAAAAAGTATTTTACAAAGAACAGCTACTACCACCATATAGCAACTTTGAAAACATTAACACTTTCTCTTAATTCTAGCCCCCAAGTTAAATTATCCTTTCCCCTTTGTGTGTCCTCTTCTGCCTGTATTGTGATAGGCACATTGTCTTCACAGAGTACAACTTTGTGTCCTGCACTTCTCTCTCATCATTCTCTCGTTACAACAGTTTTCATAGTGATCAGTTTTTCTTACAGTGACAAATATATTTAGAATTAGCCAGCTGGACTCAGTTTAGATGATCCCAATTTTGTTGGAACCTCCAGAGCATCATAATCAGTAGCAAAACATGTGCCTGCTTCTCTGTCCATCAGCCCTGCCAGTCATTGACCTTGGTGACAGCCGGGTCTCAGAGCTTGCTACAAGTGTGGTGTTGCTTGCTGTCGTAATCATGGCCAGCTCAGTGGCTGGGGGACTTGACAATGGCATCATAGTCATTTGGTCTTCAGGCCTCTCCCAGGGGTGTTTGGGCTGCCGCCAGAGCCTCAGTGTCCTGGGCCAGCAGAAGGTGGGTGACAGGCGTTCTTTTCTTTGTAGCTGTGGATTCCTCTTGGTGATTGCCATCTTGGCGTGAAAGCCTTTGCCTTGGCTTTGGCTTTGGGAGGGGTGAGAACTTTCTTTGCTTTTGGTGCCATCTTGATGAAAGGGGCCATCATGATCTCTTTTTAAAAAATTTTCTAACTTACTTGATCATCTTCATTTTTGTTTTTATTGAGCACCATCGGCAAGTACAGTTTTATGTTTTAGGTGTACATCGTATTTTGAGGCACGTACACACTGTGAAATGATTGCTACAATCAAGCTAATTAACACATCCATTGCCTCCCATACTTACAGCAATTCTTAATTTTCTCCACTTAGAAACATTCTGTAATAGCACAAGTCAAAAGTACTCTTAAAAAGAAAAATACGCTTCGTATCTCACTCCTTGAGAGATTAAAACAGTTCAGTGGACACCATTCTAGATAATTTCTTGATATCTCTATATATTCATTTTTGAAAATAATGAATTGGCAATACCATATATACTGTTTTGCGACCTGCTGTTTCATTTAACAGAGTGTAGCAGGCACATTTTTTTTTATGAGCAGGATATATTTATTGAGAGAAAGAAAGCTTCTATCTGAAAGAGAGACAGAAGGGGTCCCGAGTGGGTTGCCCAAGCAAATATCATTCTTTTTTTTTTGTTTTGTTTTTCTTTTTGTGGCACCGGGGATTGAACTCATGACCTTTTGCTTGCCAGGCAGGCACTTAGGCCACTGAGCTAGATCCCCGGCCCTTAGCAGGCACATTTTTACCTCAATACATTTATACCAACATCGTGATCTCTTAGTGATAAAATTCATAACTTTTTGTACCCCCATTACCCTCCCCTTACCTAATAGTAGTCTTCCTTTGACATTCACGGAGTCTTTTTTTAAGATTCAACATATGAGAGAAAATAGTAATACTTGTCTGTGTTTGGCTTATTTTGCTTATCATGATGATCTCCAGTTCCATTTTTCTGCAAATGCATGATTTCATTCTTCTTTATGGCTGAGCAATACTCGCAGTGCATCTCCACCACACACCCTCCTGCGCCATTCACCTGTGCAGGCATGCAGGCTGGTCACACATGGCTGTCGTGACGTGTGTGCTGCGGGAATCCCTGTAGCGTGCCCTCTTGACTTTGGGTACTCCGAGGAGTGCTCCAGGTCGAGTGTTAGCTCTGTCTTTAGCTTTCTGAGGGGGCTCCACACTGACTTCCACAGGGGCTGCACTAATTTGCGTTCCCGCCAGCAGGGCAGAAGGCTGCTCCTTACAGCCGTGTCCTTGTCGGTACTGTTCGTGCTTGCGGAGTTAGCCACGCTGACCGGGGTGAGGTGGGGTTTCAGTGGAGTTTTAATTTGCATTTCCCTGGCGCCTATACATGTTCAATGTTTTTTCGTGTACTTATTGGCCATTTATACTTTTTTTTTTCTTTTTTTGGCAAAGCTACCAATTGAGTTGCCCATTTATTGACTGGGCGATTTGATTTTTCGATAATAGGGTTTTAAGTGCTTTATATGTTCTACATGTTCATCCTCTGTCGGTAGAGTAACTTGCAAAGATACTCTCCTGTCTGTACGCTTTGCTTTCACTGTTTGCTGATTCCCTTGCTGTCCAGAACCGCACGATGTGGTCCTTCCTGTTGGTTGATTCTTGCTGTTTTTCCTGTCCTATCAGAGTCGTATTCAGGAAGTCTTTGCCTGTGCCAGTGGCACCACATGTTCTCCTTGTATTTTCTTTTAACCGATCTTCCACCCAGGGACGGCGTCGCCATTGGGTTAGCCATGTACTGTGCATTTGGGCTACTTCGTTTTTCCCACAAGTGTTGTCATTGCTACAATGCAGATCTTTGGGGACATGTATATTTTTATTTCTCTTGGATTATTTCCTTTGGATAAATTCCCAGAAGAGTCATTATTGGGTCAAAGACTTGGAACATTCTTAGAATTCCTGGAACATATAGTAGCATATAGCTGTTATTTTTGGAAAAGTGAGCTCTGCCTCTGTTTTGGGGCACCTACGCCACATCCATCAGCTCTGGGGTCCTGAGTAATCCCAGGGTGCTCTGGGTGACCCTGTGGCCCACTGTGGGACCCACCAGAAAATACACCTGGACTCCAGCCTCCTTCCTTTCCCAGGAATGCAAGGGGTGGGGCTTGGGGTCTTCAGCATGGGCCCTGAGAATGACTGGCAGGGCTTCTCTACGTGTGCATAAGTATTTTTCTAGAAGATCCATAGCTGACATCACACTCCCTTACGAGGGGCTGGGAGCCAGGAAGGGAGTTAGAATCTCTGAAATACAAGAGTGAACAAGGTCAGCAACAGTAGAGAGACACCAATAATGTGGGCGTAAATGAGGAGGGAAAAACTTTCTGGAAAATGGCCTGTGCGGTGTGGGCCGGGAGTGGCATTCCAGAGAGACCCACACCTGAAG
>RJWT010006379.1:0-29253 GCA_004365215.1 Cuniculus paca
GACTAACTCCTTTCTTTGCAATTTTTAGACTGAGAGGCCCAGTTTTTTGCAGGTTAGAAGCTAGAAAGTTGCCTCAGCTCCTAGGGCTGCTTGTGGTTCTCTGCCATGTGTATTTCTCAGCATAGTTCTTACCTCAAGTCAGCAAGGAGGCCCTCTGGAGAAAATCTGTTAACTTTATGGAGTCTTATCCAATATAACATAATCACAAAAGTGACACCTCATTAGATTTGCCATGTTCTATTTGTTAGAAGTAAATCACAGGTCCTGCCCCTGTAATGGTACAAACGCTGGGAGGGTGAGACCACAGGTGACTGCTTACAGTCTCAGTCCATTTTGCCAAGAATAAGTAAACACACCCTTTAATGTATATGTCTAGAAATCTAAGAGAAAATGAGAAGTGGTTTTGGGCCTCAGATGCAAAAGTAGTCATCTTGTGTTAAGTTAAATTACAGACCTAACATTAGATTTGTAATAGTACCTTTGAACACTCTAGCATTTAACCACAGTCATTCTATCTATTATACAGATAACAATGAAGTAATTGTTATTTTGTTGTTTTGTGTTTGTTGTTTTGTTGCAGAAAAACCAGTATCAAACAGAATGGAAGACTCTTTGCATCCAGGAATCCAGAAGGCAACTTTATTGATCTTATGTTGGTGGTCTGGGGGACTATAACAGAGTCCTCTAGCCAGGAATCAACTTAGAGTTCAGTTTAAACACAATTTGCAAGCAGGAAGTACAAAGCAGATGGCAAGTTATTACCTGATTGGGTACATGAATTGAATTAAGTTGCTTATTCTCAGGCAAGCTAATTCTAAATATAATTACTTAAAAGGAATTGTTTAGCATAACATAGGAACATCCTGGGGATGAGGGGAGGGGATTTTAGCAGACCGAGCAAAATTAAGGTGTCTTTAACTGAGCCACTTTGTCCATACAAAGACTTTGAAGCAAGTTGGAAACAATACATACTCTTTTAACTAAGGAAAACACAACCTGGACATGGTCAAATTGACCCAGCACATTATCAGAAGAAAAACAGCTGAACTCAGACAGTCAAGGCTGACTGAATTCAGCAGGGTGTTTACTTGACAAGCAGCAGGAGCATATTTGATTTTTATTTTGCTATAGTATGTCTATAAGTTTGCTATCCTATGACTGTGCCTTTATTATTTTTATAACTGTGCCCTTACAATAGGATTTGTAAATCAGATGAAGTTTTAAAGCTGTACTTATGCATGTTTTAGGAACCTGTTTACAAAAGCAGGACCCATTTGCAGTTGGGTAAATCAGTGCCCGAGTGACTATGTTCCTGACTGAATATATTAAATTTAAAAAAAGAAATGATGTGAAAACAGGTTGACCCACATATTGACATACCTTCTTGTCTGGCATCTTTAAACACAGATGACTTAGATTTTCATAATTATTCAAACAAATTCTGCCAAAAGTACTAATTTGAGTATTCTAATATTACAAAATTTATTCAGTTTTGATTATTCCTTGAAATTACAGCCTATGGAAGAAAAAAGTGTGAGAAATTTAGTCTAATACTAAATGTGATCAGGAAAGGAAACAAACAAATAAACAACAATAACCACAAAGGCAAACGCATAGAAGAAAAATGATAAAGAAGAAGAGA
Organism: Cuniculus paca; assembly: GCA_004365215.1. Lineage (NCBI taxonomy): Eukaryota > Metazoa > Chordata > Mammalia > Rodentia > Cuniculidae > Cuniculus > Cuniculus paca. The sequence goes on from RJWT010006379.1 coordinate 1,643, forward strand.
ATTTAAACAGGAGAAGGAATATTACCTAAAGATTTACCATAGTAGAAAAGTTAAAAGACCCATAGTTCTTTTTATATTGCTCTCTGAAGTTTAATAAATTAAGGTGATTGTGAAAAACATCAAAAACAAAACAAAAGCCAAAACCAATGAAATAAAGGAAAATAAAGGATAACATTTTTAAAATCTCATTCATTTAAATGAAGATTACTTATTTTTGAAAAAAATTATCAAATTACTATCATCATATATTAAAGGAATACTTTAATAATCTCTTCATCCAGGTGCTAACTACAAATGAGATTTAAAGATTTTTTTTGAAAAAATTACTGTCAGTTTAAACAAAGTATTAAATTTTGTTCAAGTAAAGCTTGCTATGTGACTCGCTTCCCTATTCATCCGTGATTTGGTCAATTTTACCTGAACAATTAATCTTATTGGTTGACCATAGTTCTGTCCCACCTTATGCCCATTTGCCTTACAAGTTCCCAGGTTTCCCCTAACTGGGACCCACCTCACCTCATGGCTTTTCACTATAAAAATCCCTAGAAAAGCCAGAATCTTTGGCAACCCACTCAGGACCCCTTCTGTCTCTCTCTCTCAAACAGAAGCTTTCTCTCTCTCAATAAATATATCCTCATTAAAAAATATATATATAGTATATTTTAAAAACTATTTCAAGTTAAGAATTGTGAGTTCTCTTGGTTTTTCATTATGTAATAATTTCAATTTAGTTTTAAAATTTTTTCTCTTAAATTGCAATGATAATATGTATTGTATAAGTTTTTATCGGTAAAATTCAGTCATTTTGGTGAGAATATTATTTGGTGAAGAATTAAACTATACTTATATCTGTTGATGAATTATTGTATTAGGTCAAATTTAGCAGGTATGATTAAAAAATATGGTTGTTATTTACATTTAATAATTACAGTAAAGGACACATTGCCATTATTTTCCTCTCAAAATACTTCTTCCCGCAAACATGCTGATCCCATCATTTTTGCCATTATATGAAGCATTTTCTGGAAGTTCTTTTTCATGAATTTCTTCAGTTGTACTGTCTTGGCTGCCTTGCTGTCTTAAATTGGTTCCAAACATTTATCTTTCATGGTCATTTTGACTTTGGGGAACAGTCGTAAGTTGGAGGATGCCAGATCTGGTGAATAATGTGGATGAGATCACACCATAACATGTGTATGAGTCTACTTTTCTGCTAGATAGCACACAGCAGCAGCATTTACTGTATTTTTGAACACACCTCAAGACACTCATGAAACAGGACGTTTATAAGTGCTTCAGAAAGTGACACAAACAATAGCATAAGTGTGTTCTAAGCAAAAGGAATCATTTTGAGGGATACTGATGACATGTCATATATTATAACATTATTACAATTTAAACATTTACTGTAGTTTTTGATCAACTCTTCAATATAGTAATTCTTATTTAGAATAACTATATTGAATGAATTTGTCTCAATAACTGAATTAGTGAATGCTTAATCAATGCTCCTAGAGAAATACAGTGTTAGTTTACTATGAACCTCTGATCACAGTATTTTCATCTCCTGATCTGTGTGTATGTCACAAGCACACATTTTAATGATATCGGTATTTAAAGACACTTGAGCTTACTCTGTAAAGACATATCACAGGTCTTTTGTACTTAGAAACACAAGGCAATGCTTCAGTACTATGCTCATGGGCTGTTTTAAACAGTTAAAATATTAGAAAACCGTTAAAAGTGAAAAGTATGATACTAAATACATGACAAAGAACACTGTATGGAAGCTGAAAGAGGAAAATAGAACATCTCTCTTGTTTGATCTTCCTGATTATTTGACAATACAGGGAATGCCATTTTTACTACTCCAAATATATCTTCTAATGACCATGAAAGTGATACGAATATTAATTTGAACAAGTAAGTGAATTCATAAATATGAAATAAATGTATACTGGTGTTAGAATATTTCTGGTATATAGTCCACCCACCTCTATAGAGATTATTATAACAATCATCTGTCAAGGTTTCTTATTCTACTGGTAAATGTTTCATTTAAAATATAAATGGGGCAAAAATAGAATTCCTCGATACCTAGAAAATCAAGGTAAAATTACATAAATATTTCTTAATGTTAATTACAGGAACCATTGTGATGTTCCAAGAAAAGTATTTTATGTTCAAATTTAATGTTATAGAAAGATGTTAAATTACTGTTTCGATGTCTAACACAGTATATTAACCATCCATTCGTTGTTACCTAAAGGAATTCCTTAAAATTAATGGCTTGAACCTTTAAGTAAAATGGATTGGATAGATGATTCTAGTGCAAGGCTTGAGGATGAGTTTTAGCCACTCTTGTGGCTGTTGCCTGGAGGCCTTGACTCCTTCTGGGCTCTGAGGAGGAGACTTCAGTTCCTCCCAAAAGGGTGCTCCATATAACTGCTGAAGACATGGTGACTAACTTAACTATAGGAAAAGGGTGACTAAGACGGAGAGGAAAGGGAAATGGGAGGAAGAGAGGGAAGGAGAAATACCCACATAACTAATGTAGCCACATACTTACCATAAATGAACATCAGAATGACATATCTTTAGTGCCCCGTGCTCTGGGATACACAGAAAAAAATGTATTATTATATGGGAAGGCACTACACACAGATTGAACATGATTGACACATGGATCAGTGGAATGTCTTGTAGGGTAGTCTCTTTGCCATAGTATGGCTGGAGAGCTTGTGCTCAAGTGAGGAGAAAAATTTCTTCAAAACATATTCATCATAGGAGAAAAATAGAAAGAAATTTAGATTTTAAAATCTGCTTTATTTAGGATCTACTTTACACTTGATATTTTTTCTTAAATAAAGAAGAAATCTGATAACAATAGTATAATGTGCACTCACTTCTGATGTGAGACTGATACATTCGGGTTCATTTATAGGGCTTAAAGTAAATTCGCTTCCATTCTGCTGCTTCAAAAATTGGGAATGGATAAATGAAATTTACTGTGAACTGATCGTATTTTACAAATGAGTTAGCAAGAAATTACACGGGAAAAATAAATGATAGTTTTTGATAATAATAAGTAAGCTGGCTTGTGTGTGGTTGTATATGTGAACAATGAGAAAAAGAGAGGCAGAAAGCATGAGAGTATTATTTGCCTTTGGTCCTAAAACCTCATGTAAATGGTCATATAAAAAAAAAGAAACAGGCTAATTGTCTATACCTGATTTAGAATTATGCATTTAATATATAGTTTAAAAATTATTATACATTGATGGCAATATAATTAGTTTGGTAACAAATAGATTTATATATGCTATGTTACAGATACACAAGTAAAAAGCTTAATAATTTTAAAATATTTTTGCAATAACCTTTCAAAAGTATGTATAGACACATAGAATATTTTATACAAAGGCAAAAATAGTAAACCTTTTAATAGTAAGTGTTCTTTTCCATACATCATTTTCACACAGTCATTATTTTATGAATTGGCCAACAACCAAGCACATAATGCTTACTATCTATCAGATATAGTTCTAAGCACTGGAAATCTAGCAGCAAATAAAAGAGACAAACAAATATTTTCCTCAAGTATCTTTTATTTTAATGAAAGGAAACAAGTAATGTGCATATTAGAAAGCACTGTAAGTGTATATTAGATTAGATAGTAAGAAGTAACATGACAGAAAATAAAACTTATAAAAGGTACAGGTATTGTTAGAAAAGGGTAAAACTTGAAATAATTATTGGATAAGACTTCAGCATGACTAAAGGTTATTACTATAAACCTAGGAAAGTTGCTGAGTTGTAAATATTTGTAATATATGATTTCTTCAGGTAACATCAAAGAGACTGCAGAGTTAGAATGAGTGAACATGAAACAGAACAGTAGGAAATAAAGTAAGAATTGGATGTTTATTTAATATTTAATATTTAGGCCACTAGAAAAACTTTCTTTTCTCTTTCTTTTTTTCACGAAAGAGAAGGAAGTGATCAGAGAAAAATAAGAGCAAATTATTATATACAAGTCTGTTCAAATAATTCTGATAACAGATGGTGACAACCTGTTCACTAAGCAGTGCCTCATTCCATAAACTTGATATATGCCAATTAAACCTCAATGATTCTGTGGAATTTGACAAAGAGATTATTGAATGTTTTGTGATTAAAAAGGTAAAATGCTAGCACAAAATCTAGTGAATAACAGAATAGTTTTTGTTATGCCTAGTATTTAATATTACTGTGCAAGTTAGGACAATTAAAGCAAAACATATTGTAAGACAACACATAACTGAACCTAAAAGAATAACTGATAAGAGTATTTGCTACTGCAAGTTTTGGGCTTTCTTTTGTTATAAAGATATCAATTTTATTATTTGTCTTTAAAGAATGCATATTTTATACATTATTTTATGTTATTTTGCTAAAGTTTCTTAAAATGTGGACAATGAATAAAATATTTGATGATTTAGTCAAAGTAGTTGGAATAAATTTCTGGGTTATCTCTTTGATATTATTTATCCTGCCTGCATCTTGATACCCATTATTGATACATATTATTGGAGCAAAAGAGATACATTTATAGACAAGAAGCTAACTAGTGTAATTAATTTATGTATATAATTAGAATAAATTTTCATTTCCAATATTGAAAAACTCTTTGAGAATAAGCTTTATTCTGTCATTTTTAATTTATACATTACATTTTGTATTTCAGTTTTTATATTAAGATTATATACAGACATATGTCTTAAAAGATGAAAACATTTTTTCCCTGCTGAGTTTGGCAAAGGCATGGGTAGAAGAAACCAATAAAGAGTAAGCACTTAAAACATATAACAGTATATGTGTTTACTGCTTAATAACTATAATAGTTTGTTAATCTGAAGCAAAGTTATGATTACAGTTGCAGCTTCCATTCTTTACAGCTCTTGCTTTATACTAAGTGTAATATACATAGATAGATCACACCGATATATATATATATATATATATATGCATATATATATATATATATGACATGTGTAATCTCTTTTGTTCCTAGAAGTCTTCAAATAGTCAGATATTTTTGCTTATTTAATAAATGATATTTTTAAAATGAAGATTTTTTTTTTCATAAAATACCAGTGTACTCATGAGGGAATAACTGAATGGTAAAAATTAACCTTTTTCTTGAGGCATTTCTGTGTAAAGCTGGTAAATAAATAGTTTGTGCACCTGCTGTCAGTAAGTTGCAATTATCCATTGCCTGCAAGTCTGCAATGTGCTTCATAAGCCAAAAGCAAAGCTTCTTATCAAAAGGGAACACAAAATAGAGTGCAAGTTGTCACTTTCTTTGAGAAGCCATCTGGCTTAAAACTATTTTTCTGCAACTGAATACAAAAGAAGTCAAATTGAGAAAAATTGTCTATTCAGGTTCTAAACTTTTTTATTAGTGTAAGAGATGTATAATATTACTAAATCCACCTATAACACAGATTTTTTAAATAATACAAACATGCTTAAATTTGTTAAGAAAATCTTATAAAATCTCTCTGTTTCAATACAGCTACTTAGACCATGGATATGCAGACAATCTAAATGTCCCACAAGTGGACATTGCTCACAAATAGAGATGACAATAAGAAATCAAAGTTCCGTGGTGGCCAGAGAAATGGCAATTTAAAAATAGTGCAACCTTGTGTAGGTGAAAACAAAGTCATTGGGTATTTGGCAAATTGGTTAATTTTGCTCTACTTTATTTTTTTCTATCAAATGGTAATATTAGTAATATTAGGACTATCACAGATTTTTATGATAATTTAATTAAACTTTAAAACAAAATTAACGCTAAACCAAAACTAAATGTATATAGCAAATATATATATATATATATATATATATATATATATAAATAAATAAAAAGGAAGAATATAATGAGTGAATGTTATGGATTTTCTTATATTTTTTTCATATCAAATAAGTATGTTATTGAAGTAAGTAGGCATGAAACATTTTATTTTGTAATGTAGAATTTACCATATATCTGGAGAGTTTTGGGGTGTATACATTGTATATAATTATTAGATACAACTAATAAAATTAAACTATTAAATACATTGTCAATATTCACTTTGTGCTGCCTGTAACCTTTCTGTAATCTAAAACTAGGCCACAAATGTGCACTTTAGACGTTGATACTGACACAATAGAAATACAATATTCACACTTAAGGGGATTTTAATGCAATTCATGCAGGAAAACAGCAATAAACAAGTAAGTGATGCTGGTATGCTAACAAACTAATAATCTAATAATTTGAGGAAATAAATTTCACCTACCTTTTAATGTATGACCCAAGCATGAGAGATTGACAGATTGAGAGAGATGAGAGAGAGAGAGAGAGACAGAAACAGAAACAGAGACAGAGACAGAGAGATTCACTTTCAGTTCTCATGGGAGACATTATCCTGCAAATTAAAATTCATAAATCATGGGAACAGCTTTTAGGACTAATCTTCTAAAGTCTTTTCTCATGTTTAATCCCTTCCTGTGTTTTTTGAGATCCTCCTCACTTGAACCTTATTATTTGTGGTGTTTTTCCAATATATCTGGATAATCCTTATTTGATTTAGTTTTGGGTCCCAGTATCAAAATATCTTCTCAGTGTATATCTTCTCAATATATTCACTATGCTGATAATTTATGTGCAGATAATTGAAAAATCTGTATTTCTGTTCAGACTTATTTTCTTCATTCAAAATTATATGTTCCAAAATATTATATGTTAAACTGTCTACTTTCTTTTGCCACTTAACAACTACCAAAGAACTTTAAGGCAAGCATATATAAAATGAAACACTCCTCCACAACCAGTAACACTCCAGAGAACACAGTCTTAACAAAGGGGTCATCTTAGCCCCAGCCATGTAAGAGCTCCATCTCATAATTTTGATTTCACCATCTACATAGATCAGTTACTCTAGCTCCTCAATATCAGATGTCCTTTCAAATTCTATACCCCACCTTAACTTACCAGAACCTAAACTTATCAGATATAGTAACCATATTCCTGAATGATCTTGTAGTTTCCCAGTGGCTCAGTGATATACACTTTGTCTTATAAAATACATTCTACTTACTCTGAGATTATCAAATAATAAATGTTACATCAAATGAAGCAACAAATTAAAAAAAATGAATTGCATTGCTTACTTTTGTGCTTATTGACACCAAATGTATTTACATTGTTCACTGAGGTACTTTTTCATGCCAGAATCTTGCAAATTAGCATTTTAAACATATACACTTAGTGGTATATAAATATTCTCATGTGCTGAACCATGACCCATATTTAACTGTTCAGGCCTTTTATGATCCATCTCATTATAGCATTCATTTTTTACACTTATAATTCCAAACAACTTATGTATATTTGCAAATTATGTACATATATTTACAACTTGCATACATCTATGTTTTAGCTCATTCGTCTACAAGGGATAATTTCTGAAACCTATACATATTCACTCAATAAATGAATACTGATTCTTAATATCAGATAAGAGCTTAGATATAATTTCCTTTTAAAGAAACAATATCACAAAAGAACTGTCTATTCTCACAGTATCTTCAATTTTACCTGCAATTCTTTCAGGAAGTCTTAGCAGTCATTGTTTCCCATACTCCACTTAAAACTTTTCTTATGCACAAACTACTTACAGTGATCTGTTGAACAAATGACAGCTGTTCATCTCCAAGGGAGGAGTCCCACTGAATTCAGTATAACAAACAATATAACAGTGCCTACTACTACTAACAACCATCCCTGGATGTTAACCCACTGCACAGTTCACTGGTGTCAGAGTCACCGAAAAAGACATGATTTACTCAGGCATGAGAAGGAACAAAGTCTTACCACAAAGAGAAGGGGAACCACAAGGTCACTATCAATAGTGGTCATAGATTCTCTATGTCCCACGGCTCTCCCACAGGAGCACTCAGAGAGATGGTGCAACTCTGGGCAACCACCATTATTGTGCATCAGACTAACGATCTTGCTTCCTCTCCACCAGAAACAGATACAGCAGGTGCTATGTGACACGTAACATCGAGCAACAGGAAGAAGTACACATCAAGTAGTTTATTGTTTTATTTATAAGTGAAATTGCTTATATTATAAGTGAAATTGACTTCTATTTCAGTTAATTTACTCTTGGCATACATCAGTGTGATTGAATTTTGTATGTTGATTTTGAATCCCAGAACTTTATTGATTTCATTTATTATTTCTAAAAGATGTTTGGTTTTGAGTTTTTGTTTGCAATTGAGTACACATTTTTTTTTTCTTGCCTGATTGCTCTGGCTAAGATATTGGGTACTGTGTCAAATGAAAGTAGTAGAAGGTATCCTTTTTCCAGATCTTAGATTTGGAAAGATTTAATTTTTCACTCTTCAGTATAATGTTAGCTGTTGGTAATAAATTATCAGCTTATAGACTTTTTATGTTGAAGTTTTCTGTTTCTATATCTAATTTATTTGTCAAGATTTTGAATTGTGTCATATGCAATTTCCATATATACTGAGATGATCATGTTTTTCTTTTCCTTTTTTCTTTTAATGGGTTACAATAGCACTGCTGTTTGTAGCTTGCCTGTATGAATGATTCAACTGTTAAAAACAGGCTGGCAAACTCCTAAGTATTGTATTAGATTCTCCTTCTTTAATTCTATCAATAGTTGCATTATGCATTTGGTTGTTCCAATATTGGGTTCATTTGTATTTACTGTTGTTATTTATTCTGAACAAATTGATTCTTTACCATTGTATAGCAACCTTCCTGGTTTCTTTATACCACTTATGATTTAAAGTCCATTACTTAAAGTCTGATATAAGTATGGTTACATTTGATTTATTTTGGAGTACAATCATATGGAATATTTTAATTATTCCTTAATTAATCTTGTGCACTTGATTCATCTTTTTGAAGCTCATTGAATTACTCTGTATCTTTTAATTAGAGAATTTAATCCATTTACATATATAGTAATTATCAATAAATGCTATCTAATTTTAGCTATTTTTTGACTTGTTTTACAATTTTATTGTTTTTTGTGTCTTATATATTTTCTTTGTGGTAAAGTAATTTAATTTAATAGTATATGCAGCAGAGTGAAGAGAAAAGCCACAAAGTGGGAAAAATACTCACACAAGACTCATTTCAAAAATATGAAACAAACAAAAATATTAGATCCACAAAAATGGGCAATTGAAAATAACTATTTAAATTATTTAAAAGAAAAAATATTAATGGTCAATGAAAATAATGTTGAAATAAATGTTCAGCATGTGTGGCCACTACAGAAATGCAAATCAAAACAATACTGAGATTCCTTCTTACTCTAAGAAGAATGGTTACAATCAAAGACTCAAAATTCAGAAAATGCTGGTGAAGTTGTCTGAAAATATAAAAAGAATACTTCTATAATGATAGTGAAAATGTAAACAATTCCTACCACTATGGAAATGCATGTAGGGAATCCTCAAAATCTAAAAACAGAAATTAGAAATTCCATTTGACCTGGCTGTACCACTTCTGAATACCTTCCCAAAAGTGTTAAACACATATTATGGGCAGTGATACACGCATGCCTATGTTTATAGCAGCACAGCTCACAATACCTTATTTAAGGAAGTGGCCTATAGGTCCATCACAGATGAATGAATAATGAAACTGTTAGCTATACATACACAATGAAGAATTACTGAGCCATAAAAAGAGTAAATTTGAGTAAGTTGTATGAAAACAGGTAGATCTTAAAAACATAATGCTAAGTAAAATAAACCAGACACAGAAGGCTAAATATTATTTGATTTCTCTTATATGAGAAATGCAACATATAAATAATTTAAAGAACAAAATAAAAGAGATGGTTAGAAACAGAGAGGTAGACTTTGTGGAGATAGGTAATAGATCTTGAGGACAGAACATTTAAGAGAAGAGTGGAAAGGAATGGGTAAAATGATCAAAATAGCATATGTATATGTACTAATTCCCCCAGATTAATGCAATTATTATGTATCCTAAACACAAAATTTTAAAAAAAGAAATTCAGTAACATACTTTGACTCCTTACTGTTTGTCTATTATACCTAAATTTTTGTTTATGGTTATCATGAGGCTTACAAAATTCCTTTGATTATAACAGGGATTTTGAGATGATGAAAACAAAATGATTGTGATGCTAAGAAAGAAAAAAGAGGAACAAATGTATAACAAGCATTACATTTACACTTCATTGTCCCATGCATTTTGAATTTTTGATGTCCCAATATAAATTCTTTTAAAGTGTAAATCTCTTGACATGTTAGTATAGTCATTTTAAATATTTCATTTTTACTATTTATTTTAATGACATGAAAACATGATGCATCATGTCCTGGTTACTTTCTCTTGTTGCTGAGACAAATACCTGACACCCTAAATTAGGGAAGAAAAGGTTTATTTAGTTTACAGTTTTTGGTGGTTTCAGTCCATAATTAGCTGGCTCCAAGGCAGGTTGGCATGGCACTGGGGCAACACTTCAAGGCAGTAGCAGGGCAAAAGAGAGCAAATGCAAGCCTCTTCGCCATCCCTTATATTGTACACAGGCCACCACCACCCCCCCTTCAGGGTGGGTATAACACTCACAAAATGTCCTTGCCCTCCTTTGCACAAGATGAGGATATTTACAAAGAACCCTGGCTCCCTGCTGAGTCTTTCAGTTAAACTTCTAAACTGCTCAAGTTGACACAATGCATCAAGATAACACATCATGCTTGCAACATTGGAGCATTTTGAATTTTTCTGTAGTTACGCTTACCAATGAGTTTTACAGGTTCTAATGTTTACTTCTTAACTGCTAATGACATTTTTTTTAATTTGCAAAATCAGTTCCACATTTCTTGTCAGACATGTCTTGAGGATGCAAAGTGAACTGAGGTACTACTGTATAATCTATCAACTTTTGTTTGAAAGGTCTGTATCTCTCCTTTCTTTCTAAAATATTGCTTCACCATGTTCAGCATTATCAGGTGAGTTTTTGCTTTTCTTCAGTATGATGAAAATTCTCAAGCCACTCTGTCCTGTTGTGTTAGGTTTGTGCTGATAAGTCTACTGTCATGTAAATTGGAACATGCTTGCATGTTATTTATTTCTTTTCTTTTGAAGGTCTGAAAAATTTCTCTTTGTGTTTCATCTTTAGAACCTTTATTGTAAGATATGTTTGGGATAAAGTTGGTTGAGTTAAATCTTCCTGTTATCCTTTCATCTCTCTGTTCATTGAATATTTATATCCTTTTCTATGTTTGAAAAAATTTTATATTATTAACCATTGAATAAACTTTCCTTCCTTTTGATGTTTTATAGTGAACTTTGATCACCCAAGTATTTACTCTGTTTTGTCCTTAAATTATTATTAGATTTATTTTGAAATTCTTCATTCTTTTTACTTTTTTCTCCTCTGACAGAATATTTCCAAGAAGCTTGTTTTTGAAACCATTCATTCGTTTGTTCCATCTATTCTACAATTCATTCTTTCTACTATGTTTTAAAATTTCTTAATGTAGACTTTTTCTATTTAAGAATTTTTGTTTACACTTTGTTACCACTTCTTTCTTAAGACATCTATTAGAGTTTTAAAACATTTGTTTTCTCTTTAATCTCACTGAATTTCTTTAATACAGCTGGTTTAAATTTCCATCCAAGAATTTACCCACACTGGTTACTATGTGGTTATTTTCAGAAAAAAAAATTGTTTTTGAGGCAGGGTCTCACTGCACAGTTCAGGTGGACCTTGAGCTCACTTCCTAGCCCAGGATGGTCTCGCACTTGCAATGATCCTCCTGCCTCAGCCTCTGGAGTGCTGAGATTACAGGTGTGTGCCACCATGCCTGGCACAGAAATCTTATTTTGATCATTACATAAAGCTATGGTTTGCTTTTATCTTTGATGCTTACTCATGTGCTACATCATTTGGATTTTGAAGGATTAAGTAATTATTTTATTTTTTTTTCTAAACTGCCTCTCAGAAATTTTAAGCAGGTTGTTTATTTTCTGTAAGTCTGTATCAACTTGCACTGCTTCAATACTAGATGACATGGTAAGTCTGATATTGCTCCAAGTTGGCTGTTGGTAATGCTTTATCTGCACTAGAGGGTGACTCAAGACCTGGCTTGTCCACATCCACAGTTGGCATGTTGTTAAAGCATGACCTGCAAAGAACTTCAAAGGGTATTCCATCTCCATGAACCTCTCCTTGGGACCAGGACAGGACTATATGCACCCTCTAGTTACCAAAAGGAAATGAATTGAATCACTGTGGATAGGAACACACATACAATAAAACTAAACCAAGAACCAAAAACCCTTTAATAAGAAAGAAAATTGGAGATAAATGTCTGTAATTATGTTAGTCAACATTTGTTGCTATGAAATAATACCTGAGAAAAGAATTTAAAGGAAGAATGGTGTATTTTGGCTCATAGTTTCAGTCCATGGTCAGCTGATTCTCCTGCTGTGACTCTGAGACCATGCAGATCATTATGAGGAGAGGCCTAGTAGAGCACAGCAGCTCACCTTAGAGTAGCCAGAAAACAGAGAGAGAGGGAAAGAGCCAGAGAGGAAGGGGCTAAGGGGAAAATACACCCTTAAATCATGTACCAGATGAAGTTGCCAACTTCATCCACTCCTAATTTGCCCACTGAATTATGAGCTAATTAATGGAGTAATTCAATTGATGAAGTCAGAGCCCTCCTGATCAAATTAGCTCTCCAAACCCAAAAGCCTTCAGTATAATGTGCCTTTTGGGGAACACATTGGATCCCAAGCTTAACAGCAATTTTATCATATTCTTTTTTTTAACCTAAAAGAATTATTATTAGTATTACATTGATTGTATAATTACATATATTATGATGTTTTCACATAGAATTTTTTATCATTATTTTACCAGAAACAAAGTGATATAAAACAACTTTTTCTTTCAATTTTTAAGTTTGAAAACTGGGTTTTGTATCTTCACACAGATAACATCAAATGTTGAAAAACATCTACAATGGAACAATTAATAAACCAAAGATTAATTAATTTATAGATGCTATTATAAATGCTAAACATTCCAGAATACTTAAGTACATATTGTATGGTCTTTTTACCTTGAAGGAATTCTAAATTATCATGAGGTTTTATTAAAGTCTATGTCATTAAAAAGGAATCCAGATGAACTTAAATATCTGAATGTGCAATCTGACACCTCCATATCAGCTGGGGCATAAGACTGAATATTACACGTCTATATCACCCATATCTTTTATTCAATGGTGCTGAAGTCATGCTGATAAGATCTAGCTTATTGATGTTCTTTCCTGTTCTCCAAGAAAGACTTCGGTATGTATATTATTAGTTTTATAAGTAATACATAGACAGATGACTCATTTATTTGGCAATCCAATATTATGATAACACTGAGGAATACTGATTAAAAGTCAGCATTGCTTCTTTTTCACCTATTCTGTAATATTTCTTCAAACAACTTTAATATATATAACAATATGCTTCCCTCTTTCAATACCCACATTACTGGGTACCTGTACAAAAAGAGTTAATAATCAACAATGATCCTGAAATCCTTATACATGCTCCAACTCAATTATTTCTGAAACCCAGTTCATGGTTATTCCAATACTCCACATTTCTTTGAATGTATATATTGCCTCTACCTTTAAAAAGGTTATTATAAATCCCTTTATACAGAACATATAGACTCACCAATACTAAGTAATTATTTCTTGTCTATGATTTATGTTTAAATTTTCTTATATTTTATTTCTTCTGATTCCCTGAAGGCATCCACAGTTAACTAACTTCATCAAAGTTCTGTGATATCTTGTTAAATCTATGATTTCCTTAACCTTCATTTCTGTAACTTCTCTTTCCATAATACAGGATGTCTTAGAGAGACATTAATCAGGTGAGTCTCCTTATTCAAAAATTCCTATAAATTATTGCAATTCTGAGAGCTATTACCAACAAACCTATAGTCAATACTGTAAACTTAAAATGATTTACCTTTTGGTGAAGGAGAAAACAGTAAGTGGCATTGTTAAACTGCAAAATCCTTATTAATATTAGCATGGTAGTTAATGAACCTCTGAGAAATAAAAGTATTTTCATGACAACTGTACCTTTTTAGTTAAAAACAACATAAATGTTTTGTTTAACTAAGAACTTAGAGACCACATCATAATGCCAATGAAATTAGTACATTTTCACACATATTTATATAAGTAAACATCAATTATCTTTCTTAATTCTGTAGATTTTCTTGCATAATTCACTAAAGTTATTCTCTAAATTCTGAATAATATGTAATAAAAGTTAATCATGGAATATTACTTCCTTAAATAAATTAATATTTTTCAAGTGTTTTAGCATTACATTCACCTCTTTAGTTTAAAAAAATAAACTTGCCAACCATATGGACTCTAAAAAGTAATTATATTTCTATTTTGTTTTATGTGAAATACATCCCGCAATCATTCCACATATTTCATTTCTCAAATTATCAAGTTACTAACAATGTCCTCAAAAAGTCTTATATTTTCATTTATCTTTATATGCCTTCACTGTACCACTACCTATGTTCCAAGAATTTCCTTAGATACTTATTTTTCAAATTGAGGAAACTACTCAGGCATCTGAATTTTTTAAGGGAATTTTCCCTAATATTGAGTGTAAGGCTTCATGATTTACCTTTGGCACATCAATGTACATAAAATTTGTTCACTTAATGTATTTTATCTCCTATTCTTGCTCAGTGTATAAAACAATTTTTAACAAATTAATATTTATCATTCTCATTTTCATGAACTCATGTGTAGTGACAGCATTCTAAGCAGCATATTTAAATTTTCTCTCCAGTCAATTATTATCTTGCTTTCATCAATCTGTGCTGAGATTCTTGTTGAGTTCAGACCTAGAAGATGATAATTTTCTAATAATTAGCAACATGATAATTTTCCTAATCTTATTCCCAATTATTAGGATAGCTGAGTGTAATCTTGTACAGCAAGATAATTTTCAGAAACTAATGATTCTTTATTTTTAATTTTTTCTTAAACTATGTAATATTTTTGAAGCACTGGATTAGACTACTGGATTTATGTTTACTTTTGGCAAATGATGTATGTTTGATTATAAAATAACAGAAAAGGCAGTACTGATGCCATTACAAATTTATTTAACTTTATGCTTGCACTGAAACAAATAGGGCCTAAATTAAATGCTTAGTTCATTTCAATCACCTACATATTAGTTGAAAATATAATTTCACTTTGAATAGTTATATGTGGTCTTTTTACAACACACGAACAGAAACACTGTTATTGTATATTCCTGTTGTCTTTATTTTTCTAGCATAATTGTGTTTCAAATTGAGCTGTTAGGAAAAAAATCTTTTAGAGAATTTCTTAATTTGTATCACAATTTGTTGCTGTTTAAGTTGAGACTTCTTTGACCTGGCTTCAAAATTTCCTGTTTTTTTTTTTTTCAAGATACAGGTAATGAAATACCAATAAAAATAAGGTTGATGCAATATTTTTTAATGTGTTGACTGAATTTTAGCATAAGGTTTTTCTCATGTCATGAAACAAGGCGATCTTATTTTGTTCATGCATCGAAAATAAACTGAAAAGCATATTATATGATTTTCTTTATTTGTGTGTATTTTCAATGCTGGAAGTTCTAAAATGTATTCTTTGTGCAATTTTGATTTTTTTTTAGAGACACAGAACACTACTTTAAATTTATAGAAACATTTTAACATCCACAGTTATTTTACTATTGCATATTGATAAAATATTAATATTGATAAAATGATTGGTAGTTAAATCTTTCTCTTTGATATTTTATAATTGAAATATTAAATTTATCATGTAATTGATGAATTATGAAGAAAGTTAAGTTGAACTTCAAAATGTTTGTATAACGACATAAAATCCTTTCATGTCTTGTGCTTGATCTCTGTAATCTTTCATTGATGCTAGGATTTTAACTCAGGAAGAAAATGTTGTGATTGCAAACTTTGTGTCAAAAAAAGCACCAGGTGTAAGAAGTTTTTCCAGATAAATTGGATTCTCTCTTTCTACAATTCCATGCATCATGATATTTTTTCATCCCTCCTGACACAGTTTGTGATAGATATTTTATTTTTATTGCACTTTTCTTCTTCTTCTTTTCCTCTTCCTTAATACCCTTAAGACAGTTTTCCAAGTCAATGACTCATGAAACTAAAGTGTCTACTTCTGAAGTAACATACGATTTGTCTGATGTAGCCTAGCCAATTTAGTATTTATCTCTTTTAAAATTCTTGTGAAGAAGTCATTCTGCACACTTGAATAATATGCATCTCAGCGGTCTTTGGCACACCGTGTAGTCTTCCTTTTAACATAGAATGTAATTTGTTCCCAAGCATTAGTTCTTGGATTTTATTTTCCATATATTGGCATGGTTTCAATACCAGTGCTAAGTTCTCTCTCATCTACTCAAGGGCATAAATGAAGTTCAGAGTAAAAGAAGAAATCCAGGCCACAGTTAATACATATTCCATATTGTTTATAGTTAATTTAAAATGTGCTTATAACAAATGCATTAGTGAACAACTGTCACAGACACATATAAGACACACAGTACTTGTCTTATATAACATCAAACTCAGAACACAGGGAATATTCTAACCTAGAATGTATTATTTATTAAAATGTTGTAACATTTCTTTTATTTCACACTAATAGTAACATTTAAAATAACTCACATATTAGGTGACATCATTCCTTTCATTTTTAAATAAGCTCCACATACACAATTAGAAACATCAAAAAACAAGGCAAATCAAATTCATATGTGCTTATGATCAGGTAAACCTTTATTTAATGTACATAATCAACTTACAAAGATTCCCTGTGTTTTCTCATGTTTATGAAATAATAAGTCTAAACAACTTACTGTATTGTAACATTTTAAAAATATCTGTCACTTTTACATAGTTAATGCTTTTGGATGCATGTGGTAAAAACACTTAAAGTCTACTTAGAAAAGTTCAAGTACATAATAAATTATTAGTGATTATGTTTAAGTATGTACTTTTTTAATTAAAAAATCACATTTTTGAATGATGCAGACATACAGAAGAAAATCTAATGATTTCCTAGAATTTATTTATATAGATCTGAATCAATAGTTTGTCCATATGTTGAAGACTAGTTCTGTCATTTGTGGACAGATATTCTTTGAGGAAAACAAGAAAATGGCATATTGTAAAGCACTGAATCATAGAATGAAGTTTTAAAGTCATCCACAACAAATTAGTGTGCCTGGACTCAATTAAAAAATGTTCATTTAAAATTAATAATTGTCTTGGTTTCTTTTCTCTCATTGTTGAGACAAAATACCTGATGTCCAAGGTGAAGGAAGGAAAGGTTTACTTAGCTTACAGTTTTTGGAGGTTTCAGTCCATACTCAGCTGGCTCCAAGGCAGGGTGGCATGGCTCAGGGGCAGCCGTCCATGGCAGCCACAGCAACAAGAGTGAAAGGGCAAAAGGGGGAAAAACACACTTCCTTCCCTCCCTGATATTCTATGCTGGTTCTGCCTCTCAGTGGGTACAGCACTCATAACACCAATCCCAGTGCTACACAACACACCAATCACAAATGCTAGATTCAGCCACCTCCATGACTGCATGAGGCTTGGGGGCCACATAGACACAAACCATAACAATAATGTAGATCATTCTTATCCCATGCCTAATGAAAAGAAAATGTACAGTATTTAGCTCTAGAATATAGCAGAGAAACTTATACAGAGTTGCTCTCAAAATCACAAATCAAATTACAAAAATACATAAATATAAATGTATATAAATGTAATATATACATATTAGGTTATTAAGTCTTAGTATGCAGTCACATACTGTTGTGCCAAGTGAGAGTAGAGTAGCTCGACTTTTTTTCGACCATGCCTAGGACCCTGTGATATTCTATAGTAACTATCTGACCTAACTGTCTTTATAAGGAATAACCTTTCTGATAAAATAATAATTAGTAAATATGTGCTTTAATTTAATTTGCAAATCCATCAGCTCCAGATGATGATAAATATGTATTATGCAACATTTCTGCCTCTTGAGAATAAATATTAGCAGTCGTCATAAGTACCAAAAGTTTTCTTTTCAATACCTTTTTTTAAAAGAATAAAACCTAACAAAATAAAAAAGAATAAAGCCACTCAAAACAAAACAAGGAAGTAGTACAGAACTTCAAAATAGGATAACAGGAAATCAACAATGGCTACCATAATATATCTTGTTATCTTCACAATAGTTGTCCATACCATCAGACATAGTAAAATCACATTAAAAAATAGAATAAAACCAATCAAAACAGAATATTAAATAAAACAAAACAGTAAACCAGAACAAAACTAAACATTGAGAACAATATTAGATTTCAAAAACAAGACAGAAGGAAATTCCCCATATTTGCTATATTGCATACCGTTAACCTTCAAATAGGTGCTCAGATTACCAGTTTTAGGCCTGCAAAGTCAGTCAAACAATACAAGCATTTCACTCTTTTTGTACTTCAGTTGCTAGTCACTCAGCCTGTCCTCTGAATCAGCCAGTTGGGTATGAGGATGTGTGGTGGTGGGGCTTCCTGATTTTCAGCCCGTGCGCCATTTGTCTCAACACGGGAAGGGTGAACTGATTTCTCTCTTCCTGGGCCCTGCATGGCTTGCATGGCTTATGGGAAGGGCAAATTGGCTTCCTTTTGTACTCCTCCCACAGCCAGAATGGCTTCTCTTTTTGATATTCTTATTCCCTCATTATTCAATATAATTCTTATGCGGGAACTGCTAAAGTATTTTGCTGGTAGAATTAATGTTATTAACTAGGTGATTTTGTAAGTGTGTACATGTGTGTGCACATGTGTGTGTGTTTGACCTCAAGCAAAGCAGAACCTCACCCAAGCTAGCTAAAAGCTCTACCACTGAATTAAAAACCCAGTCTCTAACTCCTAATCAGGTGAATTTAAAATTAGGAGAATATCCAGGCTTATCTACATGGGTTTCATATCTGAGTTGTGACAAGTAGAAGAACAAGTTCAGTGTGGTAGCACCTGTCTATAAAACAATCAATCTGAGAGGCTGACATAGGAAAATAACAACTTCAAGTCCATCCTGAGAAATTCAGCATCTTAGTGAGGCTGTCTTAAACAGAAAATAAAAAATGATGAGGATTTATCTCAATGCAAAGGCCTTGAGTTCACTTTTCAGTACACCCTCTTCCCAATAAAAGAAGAGTGAGTCACAATTGAAGAAGAAAATGAACATGAAGAGATTATCTAGATAAGAACAGGATGTGGTATGTTGTTACCGGCTCTTGAATGCAGAAAAAAACACAAGTCAAGGAAAATGAGTAGTATTTACAAGCAAAATATTATCCTTGACAGACAGCCAGCAAGCAAATGGAAACCTAAACTGGAAAGGTCTGGATAGAGTCCAAGATCTTATAAAATTGGGAGCAAATTATTCTGCACACACTCTGCTAATTAATTTAGCACTGGTGATAACTTGTGAGACTTTGAGAAACCATTCAAATCCCCTCAGGAGTTTCAATGTATAGATCTGTGGTGTAGAAATATGTCTTGCCTTAAGACTAATTTGTACAGCTTCTTCCCTTTTACTATATCTACTGTAACTTTTGGATCTTACTTACTCTTTCAGTTTTGTTACACTAGTGAGACAATATGGTGTTTACATAAGCAAGTCTGATTTATTTCATTTATAAGTATGGTTTTTTATTTGCATCCCTTTACATACAAAAAACCTGGAGTTTATCATTCTTTATGGCTAAGTAGTATTCCATTAAATAAAATCTGCACAAATGGAAATTATATCATTTGATCAATCTTGCATGTCTGTATCTAGTAGCCTGTACAATTATTTTGAGGATAACAATATGCAATATAACAACCATTATTAAATTCCTGTCATCTTGTTTTGGAATCCTGTATCACCATTGTTTTTTGTTGTTCTTGGTATCATTTTGCTTTTGCTGTTTTGTTTCTTGATTTTTCTGTTTTTTTCTCTTTCAATTATAAAAAGACTTTAATTTGTGACAATTGTTAATGTAGATTTAAAATATAAGGACACATACATATAATAAAAATAAGCACACTGAGATATACTAACACTAAAATACTTTACATACAAAAATAAGCTACTGAACATGCTATATCAACATCTCATCATGAGTAATATATTTTGCGCATTTTAAAAGTGGAGAACTAAAAGGGGAAGGTATTGTTGAAAATGTAAAACATGCTATCAAGCTAAAATCTGAATTAAAATTGAAAATTCAAATAGGTTTTTGTTCAAGGCAATAATCAGGGATGGATTGAATTAAATTTCACTGAAACAAGAGAGGAGAATTTTAAACACAAAGAAGAACTAGTGGAAATGCTCTTGATTATTTTGGAGAAGAGTTTGTTCAGTGTGATCTGTCAAAAGGTCGCAGTTATTCCCAAGTTTTCAAACATTTTTCTTGGTGATTATGCCATTCACATTTTCTACTTCGTATATCTCGGAGTCATGCTCTTACCATCCTACAGAGACAGTTAGATACAGACATTTTTCTGCTTTTATGTTTACATTTCAAAGACATCATTGTAAAGTCCTTGAAAAATACTTTTTCTGGATTAAACATTTGACAAAATTGGAATAAAGTATACATTATTTCAAAAAGGCAAAGAAAACAATTACAGATACGTTTCTGAAGTAAATGGATCAAGTTGGAGTTATCAGTGTTCAGTGGTCAGGAAAAGAAACAGCTTAATTAGTCAAATGAAAGCGGAAACCACCAAGACAGTAACTGTCTTTACTCCTAAATTCTCAGTTACTATGGGTTGGACCTTGGATATTTTATGTGTTGAGGAGCTGGTCAGCAGCCTGTGGAACTACTGGAAGGGACTGGATGTTTAAGAAGCAGTTGGGTTACTGGAGGTGTGGCCTTGAAGGAAATACTAGAACCAACATCTTCTTCCCACTTTCTCTTTTTTTTTTTCTCTCTTTTTTTTGCAGCCCTGGGGATCGAACTCAGGACCTTGCACTTGCCAGGCAGGTGCTTAGGCCACTGAGCTAAATCCCCAGCCCCTTCCCACTTTCTTTACTTTCCAAAACTATAAAGCAAAACATGTTGCTCCATTACAACTCCCACCATGGTATTTTCCTAGCCACAGGCCCAAAAGCAAAAGACTTTCGCCAGAGTAAAAATTCTGAAATCATGAGTTAAACCTTTCTTCATTGTATATTGTTTGTTTCAGAAATTTTGGCACATCTGTGGAAATCTAACAAAGCAGTACATTACACACTTAGATTACAACTATTTTTATATGTTTATGTTGTATGTTTTTATAGAAACTATGATTTTTAGTTTTTCACATCCAATCATAAAGATAGAATGTATAAAAATGTAGCTACACTTCCATTACTTTTAAATAAAACTGATAAATTACTAAATGTAGTAACTATGAAAGGGTTAACAATGCATTTCTAGTTGATATTTAAATTATCAGAGAGGGGCTGGAGATTTAGTTCAGTGGGTTAAGCGCCTGCCTGGCAATTGCGAGGTCATTAGTTTGATCCCCAGTGCTGAAAAAAAAAAGTAAATAAATAAATTATCAGAGTGTACAAATAACAATAAAATAAGGATTGTCCTGAGCACACACTGGCCAAGTGCTCCTAAATTAGCCCTGAATCAATTCACAACATGCAGGATTCTATTCTATTCTCAGTTAATAATTGTGCTAGGTGTTTTTTAAAATTTTTAATCTTTCACTGCTTCCTAATAGTCCTTATATTTACAGAGGCATGGTCACAACATTTAATAATAAAAATGTGGTAAGTTAGGCACTACCAAGCAAAATTAAATGAATAAATGCTATAAATCTGCCACATGATCAGCATTTAGAGTGCAAGTATGATTCGCACCTGGGAAATAAAAGGTAATATGCACTTTAAAATGAATTCATGTTTGTGAGCTCTTTAACAACATGATTAAATTAGTACTAATTTACTACCAGCAAAGAGTTAAGCACTTGCCCAAATATACATTAATATAGATTTGAATCTCATTTCTAACATAGTGAATATTATTAGCTTTATTATATGTGGAATAACTACCAATCCAATGCTGTACATAATGCATGAAAAGAGCAAAAATAATATATTTTTAAAAAATAACTATGTATTAAAAATTAAGTATGTGGCATTTTAGGTATCCACATCATGTATTGTGGATTCAATTAGCTTTTCTAGTTATATGTTTTTATTGTAACATAATCTTATGATATTATGTTTGTGGTATGCTCAAATATATATATAGCCTGCAATAAAAACAAACTATAATTATCTCTTCACTGATGCAAATCTTGTAGTTTCTCCTATAATATGTAGATCATTGATATTATATGTGCAATTTACAACATATCAATAGTTAGATCTTCTTAAACATACCCTACTTGGCATGCATTCAAAACATCTCCTCTCTCATCTAAGGCTATACTAGTTTTATATGGCAATCACATGACACATATATCACTTTATATTTCCATTACTTAATCATATAAATAATACTAAACATTCTGTACCTCAATTTCACTTAACAACTTACATTGTTCAATAGCCAATTGGCTAGTAGCAAGTTTTGCAAGTAGCACAGGGTAGTCATATTTGTCTACTGACAACATTTCTATTAGGTACCATTTAATGAATGTGGTTGCCAAAGAAATTTGAGAGTGAATAAATCATGCAAAATGCAATATATATATATATATATATATATCAAAGAGGCCTTTACCAAGAGAGCTGGGACCATCACTAGCCTCTTGTACCTTCTGTTTTCCCTCCAGAACCATGATATAGATAGATATAGATATAGACATAGACATAGACATAGACATAGACATAGACATAGACATAGACACAGACATAGATATAGATCGATATTCCAAAATTTAATCAAGACATTTCTTTTCATGGAAGGGGGATAAAGTATGCAAGATCTACAATGAGTTTCCATGCATGACTATGCATTCAACAAAAGTTAGTTTTGTCTAAACAAAAATCAAATGTATCATTAATTCAACTTTAAGAAATATATGATAATAGTACCTCCAAGTCTCAAATTAATATAGTATTTTAAACATTGATTTCACAAATATTTTCTTATCACTATATTTTCAAAACAATCCCCAAAGTTCATTTATTATGAACTAAATTTCCAAACTCATACACTAGTGGGACTTTATAACTAAGGTTTGTGGAAGGTGTCAAACCTCTCATGAATAGATTAGTTCACTTGCAGACTAATGGTTTACAGTAATGGTTTACAGTAGCTTTGTTACAAATGTCTTTGTTATTTGAAGTTGCATGCTGCCTCAGAACTCTGCAAAGAGTCTCTGTCATCAAGGAGGCCTTTACCAGATGAGTAAGTACCAGCACCAGTTTCTTGTACTCTCTACCCTCTAGAGCCATCATCTAAAAAAATTCCACACCACGTGAATTATCCAGTCTATGGTATTCAATTATAGAAACAAAAATGGATGACAATACTTAAGAATTGCTTTTTTAATGTAGCAATATACATTTTATAAGTAAATGGTCCTTCATATTTTAATAACAATGTATTAGATCAATAATGTTTACCTATAATAGCATAAATATACATAATACACCTAAAAAGAAAATTTAGTGAAATAATACACTTCTATTTATTTTGTCCTAGTCAAGAACACCTACTTAAAATTTCCAGAATGCATTATGCTTGGCACTGTGGTTAACTTTCCAAATTCCATTCATTTTATGCTGCCAAACAACAGTAAGCAGCAATCTGAAGAAATGAACTTATGTGAAAAGCCAAGATTTATTGTTCTAAAGATAGTCAAATGTGAAACTATGATTTGTTTAAAAATGCATATGTTACTCTGTTTAGGTTGATCACTTCAAGGGCAGTTTTACTGGAGATAATCTGGGAGAATTTTCCCTCACTCTTATATTAAACAACTGGAAAGAAAAATTACTTTCTCTGTTCCCCAAATAGTCCTTTAGCTTGTAGTGTGCATGAGGAAAATTGTCTTCATATAGAAATATGAATTCATAAAAACAGTATTAATATACTGCAAGTTTATCATCAAAACTCACTTTAACTAGAAAGATTTCTATATGAGAAATTGACATTCCTTACTGCATAAGAGTTTGAATTTCTGCTACTAACAATAGAAAACAACAAAAAAGCACCATATATCTTCCAATATTTCTTCCTTTTATTGTCCTTATCTGTTCTCCCTAGAAAGCCTACCTAAAATCTTTTCTTATTTACCATGCATTCTTCAGATCTAATAAACATATTTCTACTTCTGCACAATATTAATAATCACATGGTGAAGTAACTTACAATATTTATGCAAATACTTCAATTTTCCTGATTCTGCTTTGTAACTTATTTTAAAATTTTCAGTCAGTCTAGCAGGATGTAAGAAATAGAAAATGTGTCTTATTTGTTTTTATGTCAAAATAGATTGAAACATGTTTTTAAAACAGACATCAATGTATGTGAAGTATAGATCTGAATGGCAAAATTAACATGACTGAGTTTATATACCCTGAAGGAATGAAATTGTGGTAGAATATATTCACATAGAAATACAGAAAATTATTTACCTAAACTTGTTATTTTATATGCATATTAGATTTACTGACATTTATAAAGTTGAGTTTATTTCTTGTAGGGAGAATATCAATAAATTTAAAAAGTGGAAAATACACAGATAAACACAACAAAAGGTTACACTATTTGCTTATGATGCAGTAAAGCTAAATATGCAGTAAAGCAATGAAGTATCTTAAAAATCATGTGTTTTCCTTTTTAAAATACTTGTTATAATTATCATATGCAGAGTAAGGTTTTGTTAAAACAACAAACTAAAGTGAAATGCTGCCTCTGGTCTTTTAACCCACTGACATCAGGACTTCAAAGAGGAAAAGGATTCCAACCTGTAACATATACACTGTAGAAAACCACTTGAAAGTTACATGTTTGCTAAGCCAGGAAAAAAGCAGAGTCATGAACTGTGGAAGAGGCATAGGTTAATTCAGAATTAAGAAGATAGTTGTGCCTGTTCTTCCTCCCTGGATGCAATATGCTTAGGTTAGAAAAAGCACATCATCAGGCTAAAGAGTGATCCTTTTACAGCACAGAGTCACCTGTCAGGTACCAATAAATTATAGTCTCAGAAGTTCTCAAAAATATGGCAGAAAGATTGGCACATTCTCGTACTATATCTTAAACTCACTTTGAAGGTCAAAAGTTACCAATCATGCTTTATATCTTCTGCTTCATATATATTATCAACTAGGTTTCCAGACACCCTCAAGGCATCCTTAGATGCTGCTTAGAACAACGTGACTATCTAACTATGCTCTATACAGCTCATTTTCTGTGGAATTAAATTCAAATTCTCTAGTGAGAATGAAGCAGGCTTGGTGGTTTGATTTCTAACTGCCACATCACACCTTACAAATTTAACTACATCTGTGTTCAATACTTTCAGTTTTTAAATACACTGTCTTAGTTACTTTTCTATGGCTAAGACAAAAATACCAACAGCCAAAGTGAAAAGAGTAAAGGTTTATTTGGCTCACAGTTTTGTAGAGGTTTCATTCCATAGTTGACTGGCTCCAAAGCAGGATGGCACGGCAGAAGGGCATCAGAGAGGAGAAACAGTTCATGATTGGCAGAAGGCAGTAGGAAAGTTCCTCTTCTAATCCCATTATTGATAGTGTTCTAGAAATTTTCTTTTTTAGTGTTTTCGGTTTTTTGAGACAGAGCTTCACTATGGAATTCAGGTTGGCCTTGAACTCACTTTACAGTCCAGGCAGGAATCAAACCTGAACTGATGAACCTGTCTCAGTGCTGGGATTAGACACAGGTTCCTTGATCTGTCCTCAGAGAAATGAAGTTTCTGCCTCATTGCTCTTGTATCATCACTTCAAACTTCCGTTACTATGTCTGATGATTTTCTGTAAGCCCTATAAGCTGAGGGAATTTATTTAAACATGCTTCTATGTTCAGGACCTAAGATGATGACTCATATATAGTAGGTACTAAATGTTCATATGGAAATGAATAAAACCATTTCTAAAAATACTTTCTGATTAAGACATACAAGGTCACAGGTATTTGGTCTATGTGCAATTTTAATTGTATTTATATATAGAATTCCACTACAATACAGTATAATAATTTTGTTTCTTTTTAAATTGTTCATTAAAAATGCAAATAAAACATTTTATGTTTATTTCTCTTTAATATGCATTAGTTATTAATGTATTTATACAAAGATTATATATCTATTATATGCCTTTATATTATTTCTGGTCAAGGTTCCAAAGTTAAAAGTGAGTTTGTACTTTCAGTTAATAGCATCATAAAAAGAATATTAATATTGTTTATCAGTATCTTGCCTGCCATGTCTCAATGATAATTTTCCATGAGTGATACTAATGATGTGGGTACTCTGTTATTATCCCTGATATCATGTGCTCTTACTGTATTTATATAAACATTTATTGACTTGAATTTGCTACAAAAAATGTTTTGACAATGATTTACCTTTCTTAATGAAGTGTTTCTTCTTTTTTCTTTTCCCTTGTGATTTAATCTTACATGCCTAATAATTTATTCCTGAACCAAAAGGGAATCAAATGAAACAAGTTTTAAAGTGATTATTATTGTTTGGAAATTTGTTAAAATGATCTAATTTTTCAGTTTACTATGAAAGGAAAGTTTAATCTCGACTTATCTGACTGTGTCTGTCAATCTCCACTTCATGCTTCTGCATTCTTCTTTTTCAGCTTCATTTTAAAGCAAACATTCATCATACAATGGAAATACATTTTTGTTGTCCTTTCTTATGTAGAAGTTAAGTATTGGAAATGTCAACCCTGCTGTAACAATATGCTTATTTCATATGGAAAAACAGAGGACCAATATGTGTAAAGTACTATACTGTCAATTCAAGAGATATGACAAAGGATTACTGGCAAAATTTAGGTATTGCAAGATCATATAGAAGGAAATATTTTTCTAAACACTTCAAAATGTTTATGTTCACTTGTATGCAATATGTAATTCATTGAGGAAAAAATAATGCTGAAATATTTTTTAAGCATGGCATAACACTAAAAATATTTTTTAGAAACTTCTGAAGGTCAAAAATTAAATGTTTATGATGATATTTATGAAAGATATATTAATGAAATTAAAAATACTGAGAAATGCACTATCATTCATGATAATTCTGTCTAAAAATCCATGTTGGATTTTATTTTTCTTCACTATCACCATTACCATTTTTATAGATTGTCCTACTATTCACTTAACCTTCCAGCCTTGCATCACCGATTCAAATGTTTCCATTAGGATTACGTATTATTCACACTTTTTAATGAAATGGTTTCAGAATTCACTCT
>RJWT010006380.1:0-20857 GCA_004365215.1 Cuniculus paca
TATTATACAGTTTCTCTTTTTCAAAATCACCTAAGATTCTAGTTCAAATAAATTTAAAAGATGTTAAAACACTGGCTTCAGAATGTGACAGCAAGTAAGAAATATGAACTAGAAGGTTGACATTTATATGTTTTTGATAGCGGACTTCATCAGCGTACCTAAGAAGCTGGAGAATGCACTGCAGACAGCACAGGACAAGGCAAAGGCATTGAGAGAGCTTTAGAATGCCTATACTCTGTGGGCTCAGGATATGGAAACAACATGAGCCTGTGGATGGGAAAAGAGGCATCTTCCTAAGACAGATAAATGCTGAAAGCAAGTTTTTCTTGCTCAATTCCCTTTACACTTGTTTTCTCAGTATATGGTCAGTAAGACTCTCCCTGAGGCAACATTCAGAATGTTTGCCTGCTGAATTCCAAGTGATAATGTTCCTTTTCACAAAAGACAACATAGGCCATTATTGGTTTGGCACCGCCCTAGGCCACTGAGGACAGTTGCTTGCCCTTTTGTGGAACTTGGTGGTCACCATTCTCCAAATGTATGAGTAACTATAATAAATAGCAACAACATTCTTTCTCATTAGTGCTCCAGACTAAAGCCAAGCAATGAGCTAAATCTTAGAAAGCAACATTTTAATATGTTACAGGCAGATTATATCAACATCCACAGCAGACACATCCGTTCAGAAAAGGGTTGATTTATCCATACCTATTTTCAAATTTTTGTCTTTGTTTTTGGTCAGCTAATAGAAGATAAAAACGAGTAACACAGTTAAAATATCTGTGGTTAGGAGTGTAGTCTTCAAGGATGCTCAAAATGCAGGGACTCCAAGAGAGAGGTAAAGGGTGAAAGAGAAGAGAGTGAAAGCAAAACAAGAACCTAAACTTCAAATGCGAGGCTCAAAATCTAAATTCCATGGAGACGTGAGGAAGGGATCTCACAGAAACAGCTTCCTTGTTCTGATTACATACTACATTTCAGATACTGTTCTAAGCCCTCCACCTGTATTATCTCCTTTGATCAACAAATCAGCGCCTGAGGGAACAACTATCATTATTTGCATTTTATAGAAGAAAATGATCATCAGGTCACTTGCTCAGAACAATTTTTTTTACATAACGGTACTGCCCTGCTTCCTAGAGGTGACTATGCTAATGGGGGAATGTGAACATACCTTCTGGTTTATGGATCCTTTTGGAAAGATGTATAGTTCCTGTCCTAACCTCATTCTATAGAGTTAATGTAGTGAGAAGAGATCTGGATTGAGGGACCAGAGCTATTGATTCTTGCCTGTACTAACTTGGGAGAGCTACCTCCTTTCTAAGGCCTAAATTGGATGCTCTCATTTCTATAGCTCCATTAGTTTTAAATTTCAAATAAGTCATATTTGAAAATGATCAGGAAGGCATTTCTAGTAAGGGACTCTCTTTTGCTTTATTTCAGTATGAGTATATAATAAGTTGGCTATGCTGTATTCAAAACCATAGTAACTGCTAAGTTAGATTAAATCAGATGATTATCTGTTCCTCTATGAAAAAAATAAGTTTGAGGAATTATGTCACCAATAACTTCTTTCCTTCAGACCAATAGAATTTAAAGGAGAGGAGGAATACACAAAAAAGGACACCATGCTATGTTCTGAGTTGGTGATCGCACCTATCATATTTGAGGCAAGAGTGCTCCTTTGGAATAATAATGAATGTTGTCGATATTATCCGCTGAAAATGCACAGATCATATGATGTGTCACAGAGCAATTAGACTGGGTAGAGGGCTGCTTATAGGCAGGCAAGAAACCCTTGAATCTAAAATACTGTGAAGTGTGTGCTTCTACTCAAACACATCCTTAAATGGACATACAAGATAACATTGATATAAAACAGGAAGTAAAAGCAATATAACTAATAGTAATTGTTTTTTGTATTTGCCACTGGAAGAGAAACATTTGTACTTTGATTAAAATCCTATAGTCCAAGTAAAATAAATCCTTAATGAAAATAGTTTTTTTGTATCAACATTGAGGTCAATGAACATCAACAAATGATATTCTAATACACTAATAAAGTTCCTGTATCAGTGACCAGTTCCAATACTGACCTCAAAAATGCATGTGTGTGTAGCCATTCTTAAATTTTTTCCCTTTTTACCGTAGATAAAGAAGTAGCACAAGCAGAACTACAAGAACAGAAATTGTTACTTTGCACGATACATTAAAATCAAGTACTCGTAGGAGTGTAAGTAAATTCTTGTCAGTTCAAGTTGTGAAATTATTGCACTTTATGTTATGGCTTGTGAAAACACATACCTTTTTCTTAACACTTACATTTTAAATAGTAATATAAATTTTCACACAAAAACCTCCATTTAGATACATCTGCTCAATTGCCAAGTACTAATTCAATTACTGTGTGGCAGATACCAAGGATATTTGAAAAAAGTTTCAAGTTTACCATATCTCAGGAGTTTCTTTATTTCAGTCACTACTTTATTGAATTTCTTAAGAATAAGGACAAGATGCTTGAAGAAAACCGGCCTCTAACTTTTATGAGATGCTCATCTTAAATTCAGCTACTTTAAGTGCCAACTCTCCAAAACAAAGTCCAATTCAATTACTAATAAAATATTACAACTCTTTGTGAAACTCTTTCCTTTCCTAGTGGCAGTTTACTTGGTCCAAAGTAAAGGATTGAAATGAAGTACTTCATTTTATCACTTGCTCCTTTCATATCATCCTGAATAAGTCACATTCTTTCTTAATAATTTGAAAGCATTTTCATTTATGTCCCAGAATGACTGGAGGAGCTTTTAATATTATTAAGCCTAGATCAAATCAATCCAGTCTAAATAAAACACAGAATGAATGCTTCTTAACCACACCTCCTTCTTAACCAATTATTCACGACCACATTGGTGGCCCTGTTAGACTCCTTGACATCTCTGACTAGAGGTTTTAGACATAGGCTACTTTAATACATTTTGCTGACAACCTTTGAACAAAGTGGCCAATTCGAAACTTACCAGTCTTAAAACTCAAATGGTGATTCATTTTTCTGCAAACAGAGAGACAGATTACCATTGTTAACTTGACCTCAACCTCTAACTCCTGGTCAGAAAATGCTTGAAGGCAAGAGCATCTTAACTAGAACAAGATATAAATCAAATTACTTTCAACACCCAAAGAAATGAATGCTTGGCATCTTAGGAACTTAAAAGTGTAGTGCATTTTCTTTGGAAGATTAAGTTGAGCCTAATGACAAAAGATCCCATTACTTAATTAAGTTTAACAAAATATGGAGAGACAAAGTTTACTATGGTTTCAGATAGTTTGATGAATAAGTGGGTTCATTTTGAGAGCTTGCTAACTGAGCAGTTATGGTCAACAAAGTTTTTCTAAGATTATGAATGAAACAAAAAGCAGAGAACTATCCAGTGACATGGATAATGTGTCTTAATTTCCTTACTGCAATCAAATCAAACTAGCAAACTATATTCTCTTAACAGGTTTGCTTGCAAAATTTAGAGCAAGAGAAGTAGGAGTAAAAGGCTGCTAACATGGAGAAAAAGAGAAAGAACTTGTCCCAGAAAAGATAAATAATTTTGGCAAATGAAGGAGGTATAGCGAGATTGGTTAGAGGAGAGCTAAAGCCAGGCCAAACATGATCATCAAAGAAGACTTTTATGAGTATGCTAAAACTCATCTTGTCACGAGTTACTGTGATTTTATTAAATGTTGCTTGAAATGAATTGAAGCAATGTGGATGGATCCACAATTGAGGAGAAAGACTTGGAAGTTGAGATAATAATGGGTCATTATTGTTCTTGGTATATAATGGCAACTTTACTTTTCCTACTGAGTTTTAACTAGAAAATAGAAATAGAAACTAAAGTGCACTTAGGATTTTTAAACAAAGCTAATAAAATCCAACTCTCAAAATCAAACAAAATCAAAATTAAAAGTTGAAAATGTTTGCTGTTGATAATGAATAACACTGATCTTCATATTTCAGAGTGTATTTATTATTATTATTTTTTTTTTTTGCTTTCAGATATGGGCAAGGATAAATGCTGTTACCAGTGTGGAACATGAGACAATTATTCCTCTTGATGTCTCCATAAAAGTACTGGACTTATAAAATAAAACTTTTTGAAATTTGTTTTAGAAAAAAAAAATTCACTTTTACACACAAATAGCAAGTAAGCCTTTTGGAGAATTCTTCCGAGAGGGCTTTGTAATCCAATGTTTCCAACAAAATATGATACATTCCAGAAACACCACAGACATTTCTCTTTTTAATATTTTGCCAAAGTGTAAGCTCTTGTGAAATCCAAAAGCTTTAAATCTTGGCACAAGCTGGCTGTTTAGAAACATTCGAACATTTCTGTGTGCCTCTGGAGAACGCAACTTCACAGAAAGGAGTTTTCTCATGTACCCGAAGGTGTTACGGGCACCTGTGTCACCCAAGGATACAAGGAGGATACAGATGCACCTAAGGGAGCTAATGCACTGGTGCACCTCTGACTGCAACTTTAAGAACCTGCTGTCAAAAGCCCTGGCAGGAAAAATGTTTCAAGAGTACTGGCAGAAATATGAAACAAGTCAATTACTCATCTGGTTGTTTTATTTATCATAACTAGTCTGATTTTTTTCCTTTAAAATTCTTGAGGTGATCAACTGTACTATGTTATGGAGATAAATGTATATCATCTTTGGGGATTGAAAACATACGGCCCCTTGCTCAGAGCAAAAGTAATGTTTTTTAAAGTAGAAACTTTCACAAGTTGACCACAGAGTGGAATGTAATAAACTTTTCATTTGAGAGTGTTCATTAACCAGAATTTGATTCATTTAAAATTGCAGAAATCTATTGGACTTAAAAAAAAAAAAGAAAAAGAAAAAAGCGGTCGTGAGGATTTGAAAGCTATGTGTGTAACGTCTCCATGTATACAGACGACATGAAGGACAACTTCTCTTTCTACTCCAGGGTTATCATCAGCCCGGGAGATGTTGGAAGTACCTGACACGGACTGACTGTGCCACACATTGGGTTGACAATAGAACCCTCAAAAATCCATGTGATTAAGATGAATGCAGAAAATAACAAATCAGCCTTTCTCTTTCCCTCCCCCAGCCCTTGCTTTTCCTGTGTACTGCTACAGAGTCTGATACACGAATCGACCTTGTTTCTAGGTTTCTGGATATAAGCATGTCAACCACTAGGAAATCTTTTACATTTTTTAGTCATGTTTAAAATCATTTGATGCTCTGTAAAATGATTCGTTACCTCTCCAATGTGAAACACAGAATTTTATGCACAATAGCTACCATGGAAAATACACAATTTTTAAATATTCAGTCCAAAGGTCATTTTACACCACTGATAAGAAATTAGTGCATAGTTGGAACTTTATAATCCAAAACCACATTTTTCAACACAGAAAGTTATAGCACAAGGCAGGAATAAATTCAAATTTATCTACACAAATCTCCTTCCTTTCTGATTTGTATAAACACATTTTTATTAAGTTATTTTTTTTTACAACAACACTCACACTCAGGAATTCATTCCATATACATAACTCATTTCTCACAAACAAAAGCCGTATCCATATACATACCTAATTTGTTTTTCCTGCATATGTATTTTTTTCTGGCAATACCATATTTTTTAAAGTTCAGAAATAGGTAGCTAATAGCAATCCTGCCTCATTTCACCTTGTACTTCAAATACATTAGTTAATAATTAAAAATGAAACAAACAACAACATAAAATTCAAAATAAATGATTACTGAATCAATTAAATCTCACCGATAATTATTTTTGTGTGTGTGGCCGGGGACAGGGAGACTAGGGTTGTTTCCCCAGTTAGCACCAGCCAGAGATGAACAAAACTGCCAAAGCCAAAAAGACTACTACAATACATTTAAAATATTTTCTTCTAAAGCTTGATGTATAAGCGACCATGAAACAAAATAACAATATGTCCACAGAAAAATAAATAAGCCACTATACAGAAACAGTGATCCTTTACTACATCTAACTGTTCCTTATCATTCAGAATTTCTTCTTATACCAAGTGAGAGCCAGTCCATGTTAGTTAGCAGAGAAAGCACCCATGAAATATTCTGCACTTGAAAACACATCTGTGCATTATTCCCCAAAGTATCCCCGGGAGAGATGCTTTCTTTTGAGTCTGAATTTCCTGTGTTATGTGCACTCACTGTGCCTTGTTAGTTCAACCAAAGAAGTTCAGAATATCTCCTTCCCTAGGGAAATCACTGGGGCAAAACTACACATAGATAGGTGAGTGGGAGGAAGCAGGAGAGATTAGCGGGCAGAACTGGTGCCGCAGTACACAAGCCTGGTCTGCTTGGCCATTTTTTGGGGTGGGGTTGCCCTTTGGTGGGGTACTTTTCAGTCTTTCTGGAAATACATGCCTATCCCATGCACAAAAAGTAATCAGTTGTCTTTCAAAGAAAAATGAGCAAAAGAAGAAGTTGACTTTTATTATAATTATTTTCAACCTGGTACTTTGAGTGTATATTTAACCAAGTAGTAAAAATGGGAAAAATATTTGACGTTTCATTTCTAGGCATATTGTTTTTTGCTAATATCTGGGAGGAAAGTGTGGGTGCCTAGTTTAGCATAGAAAGAAAAGAACAGGGAAATTGTGATAATGTCCAAAAAGAAACAGGCTTACAAGGGTAAGTAAAATTCAGAAACTTCAAAATTATGTACAGAAATTTTTAAAAATTAATATCACATCATAATAGCAATGAAAGAAAAAGAACGCTGTCCAAGGATTTGGTCTCATCCGTATGATAGAAATAATAATGTCTATACAGCTTATTTAGTGGAGTTTTCATAATATTAAACATTTTTAAAATGTATAAAAGTACTGGGGGAAGTAGTGTTTGTTTAGATACAGAACTTTTTTACCATCACTAGTTCACAGAAGCTAGGTCAGCTTGGCAAATGTCTTTTCTGGTATTTGTGCTATAAAACAAATTTCTACAAGCTTAAAAATATTAAATTGAATTCGTTAATTCATTAGTGGAAGTCAGTTATAGTCCCAGAAGTTTTAAAAACTGCTATCATAATATTATTTTCTTAATAGATCGGGAATAGTCACAAGGTTTGACATAAAGAGCGTCAGGGTTGGCAGTCCCACACGCAGCTGGTGTGCGTGTAAATCAGTGGCATCTTTTTTGTTGGGGATAGACACAATTTGCACTGGTGATTATATTTTTAAACAAAAAGTCTGGCAATTATGGATCTGGGGATTTTAACTTACAGAGAAAAGTGTACAGAAAGAAACAATTCTTCACCGCAGCGTTGTTCAAAATGCTGAAAATGAGCTAAGTGTCATTTTATGGGGGGGGGTTATTAAATAAATCATTTCAGAGATAGTAAATAATACACTTTAAAACCTGATGGAAAAAGTGGCAGGTGTGTAGACGGACAAAAATGCCTACAGCATATAGCTCAATGCACACACAAATAAACCATAAAATAAATGTTTAGTAAAGTCACATTTGTATAAAATGTACTAAACTTAATGATGAATGAGATGGTGATCATTTTGTGAAGGACATGCTGAAAGGAGAAAAGTCACAGAGAATTTTCTTTTTCTCTGTACATTTTGAAATATACTTAAAAATTTATTCGTATCACCATATATTTGTGATATACGTATAAGATATATAAAACAAAGAGTTTGAGGGATAATAGCATTTACTTTGATGTGTTTTGTTTTTTAGAGGCTTGGTCTACTCACAATAAATGTGGGAACCACTGCCCTCTAGTGGAAGATGTAAGAATGCACTTCTATAGATCCTTAATTCTACATTTTGCCCATCTCAACGGCTACGTTTGGACACGAACAGAATCAACTGCCATTTATACCAAGTAACATCACAAAATATATGCAAGTCAATATCATTGACTACGTTTCTTTGAAAATCCAGGGAACATCCTGACAAATTATGACTTCATGCTGCATTTTCTGTGTACACCGGTACCCACCTACTCGCTTACTTTTCATGGGAAAAGGTCAAGCACGTCTTTGCTAGAAGAGTACATTTGCTAGCATAAACATGCCTCAGTGATGTGAAATGATGGTTTCTAATAATTGCAAAAGCTTGTTGCCAATTTAAAAAACCGTCGGTGCTTATGCCGCTCTCCAAACTAGGATCTGTGCAGGCAGCCGTCACCTCAACACCGAATCACCCTGTGAATAATGAAAGAGGTTATGTTCATGGTCTAATCTAAAACATCGCTAACAAGAGAAAATATTTCAAAACTATATATGGCTATGTCAACCGCCAGATTCCCTCGGTCCGGCTGAAGGCGTGCAGAGTTCCCTGTCAACTCGCTCTCTGAAGCAGAACGGTCTCCAGCCCGGCCGCTGAGGCTCGCTCCACATTAACTATGGGCTACCTTGGAAATGCACCGTCTTTCATCGTAAAACTCCCCAAAGGGCAATTCAAATCACATTTAGAACTTCCTATTTACATTGCAATGGCCATGGCAGAAGTTTGAATGTCACAGTACAAATCTGGTACCAAATGCGGAGCGTGTTCAGCGGATTCGGTTTCAGAATTCGCTTCACGTGAGCCTATTTTCATCAAGGGAAGGGGAGGCAGTGCCACGGGATAAGGGCGGGTTATGAACTCCGGAGTTAACCCTTTATCATCTTGAACAAGTTAATGAACATTTTTGCCCATGCCGAAGAGCACCTAACAGGCTAACTTCCTTAGGAAACTTCCTTTTAAACTTTTAAGCAGAAATATTATTAAATGGAAAGAAACCACTAATATTTCCAGTTAAATGTCATGTGCTAGAAGGGGAAATGAATTTAGTTAGCCTAGAAAATAAAGGAAATTTTCCTGGAGAGGTAAGTATTTTTCTACACAAGTACTGAAAATTGCTATTTCTGTTAGGCTGTGCTCCCCTCTGAGGGGAAATGTGCTAGGGCATTATTTTTGTCTTCTGATTTAATTCTCAAATAAATGAAAATATACAGGTGGGCTTTTCGAAGTATTACAGACTGATGTCATTTTTAAGCAGTTCGTTATGTATGTTTTGCTTTGCCTTTTTGCTCTAGCTGTTATTATAAAAATAATCAGTAAGAAAAAAGGTTATTTCAACTGGATACAGTTACACTCACACATACTTCTTACTTTCTCTGTTCTTTGACTCTTGTAACTGAGGGGACCCTGGACTATCCTGTGAGGACAAAGGCGGAAGGTAAATCTGTCCTGGAACAGGATGTCCCAAGCCACTGCAGAAGGACTGGGTGGTTGAGTTCACCTCAGTCCAAGGTGCCCTATTTCAAATATGTACTTTTTTTTATAACAAATGATAATATGCCTACCAGTTTATTATAATCTGACACTGAAATAGTTTGTTCTGATATGTCTGTTTGAACTTTGTTTAAAATACACTATACCTAAGGCAATATGTACTAAGATAAACTTCTAGGCTAAGGAAAAAGACATATTATTTCACCTTTGAATGGCTACAGAAAAAGTTATCAGTCATCCCTTGACTAAGACTGCCTTTGAACAAGCCAGAATTCAAATATTTAAATCGCTGCTTTAATTTCCAAATGGATAGAACCCATTTAGGGGTTGAACTATGTGTCTTACCATTATGTGAAGGAGGAAAAATATGCAAATGGATGCAAGAAGAGACTACCTGGAGTATTCTCCAGCAAGATAGAAGATGATAAGGCAGAGTTTGTTATTCTTTGCTTTTGGTTCAAAATTTTGAGTGTAATAACACTTAAAGCCAGCCACTCACACTGATTTTGGTGATAAATTATCATATCAGATTGCCATATTAAATTGAAATTCACAATCTCTTCAATAAGTAGGATAAATCTTTTTGAAGACTTTGAATTCATCCCATATTTTTGTTTTATTTTATGCAGCAAACCAAGCAAGAAAGATGTAATTTAACTCTTATTATATGACAGCTTCAAAGAAGATAGAAGCTGGTTACTTCAGAGAATCATATAAAGTTTAAGAATACTATTACAATATTAATGTGGCCTTATGCAATATCTAGTGCCATTCTTGTTGAAGTATGTTGTTTTAATCCTCATGGACATCTACTTTAGAAACTCTGTAACAACCCTACCACACACAGTGATCACTGGGTGGAGTCGAGGTGGAGTCAAGATGAAGAAATAAGGAACTCAGATGCAGCTTCTGACCTCACTCTGCAAATTGAAGATGACAATACTTACCACACATCATGCTGTTGGGCATTAAATGTAAAGCTTAAACGATAGCTGGGCCAGGGCCTGGCATATGGTTGACGACAACTGCAATGGGCAGCCTTATTCCTGTACGACTCAGGGACAAAAGTAACAAACTAGATGCCAGAGCTGCCAGAAGGAAAAGTGTAAAACTCACAGCTCGCACTCACTCTGCTTAGCCACATCCTAAACTTTAATTGTTCATTGAAGTGCAATGTTTCCCAGTCTGCTTTGATGTCCTATTACTGGATAATCAGATTTCCTGAAAGGAAGGAAAGACTTCGCCAAGTTGCTGGTTATTTGGAAACCACAGCAGGCAGACATTTAAAGTGAGTGGTCTTTGTGTAGCACAAGCCAGATCGCATCACTCTTCTCCCCAAAGCCCTTCAGCAGGTCCCCATTTTGTTCAGCTAAAAGCCAAAGCCTTACAATGGCCCCTAAGGTCCAATAATAACAATCCCTCCCTTCCACTTTTCTGGCTTTATCTCTGCAGCTCTGTTTTCTGTCCCTCCAACCCCAACCCAGGGGCTTTTCTTGTTCTTAAGCTCCTCATCTTGACTCCACCTTGAGCTACATACTGCTATGAACTCTGTTACCTACCCCATACCCCTGACTCATTTTATTTCATTCTACTTTGTCTTTTTCCAACAGACATTAGTCTTTTGCATACTACAAAAAGCACTTGTTTGTTAAGTTTGTCCTTGCTACAAAATAAGTTTCAAACAGTGCTTTGTTTTGTTTATGGCTATAAACCTACTGATCCCAAGATTAGCACCTGGCATCCATAAAAATGGGTACAGGGTATTAACAAGAAGTTCATGGGAGGATGTACTCCAAGGGATAATGTATAAAGATATGCAAAACTATCAATAATAAGAAAAAATTTAAAAATATATTTTCTCTAAATTCTGTCACTAAACAGCAAAGTAATGCAATTGCAACTCTTACATAATTGTTTCTAATTTTAAAAAAATTGACATTAGTTTAGCAAAGTGTGCTATCACTCAACAAATTCATTTTATGATACAAACCCTACAGAATCCTGGACACTTGTGAACAAGCAAATATGCATGGTGATGTCTGTTGAAAAGCTGGTCATAACAAACAATTGAAAATAACCCATATGCCTTCCTTTAGATAAATGGAAAACAAAGTTGTAATTCACTCACACAGCATTAAACTTTTCACACACATGAAAGAAATAGGGTCGATATTTGCCAACTAAATTCCAAAGGAATATTTGCCAAAAAGAACAAGATGTAAGCTGAGAATTACACTTTGCCGCTATTTGTTAATCAGTGGTTACAAGCTTACAGAACAATATTACCTGTTGTGAATTATGTTGCGAGTTCCTTTACTGTATAATGCTCTGCAGTTCATATCCTTTACTGTATAATGCTCTGCAGTTCATAAAGCATTTCCATATACTGCAGCACACTCTGTCGCTCAGAGTTAAGTACCCTCTCCTCTCACCCAGATTCTGACTCTGCTCCAATTTTGGATGCAGTTCAGTGATTCTGCCCCAGGTACAAAGAAAGCAAATTGTAACTCTGAACTCTATTTCCATGTTGGCTTCACATAAACAAGCTTGCTTTAGTTGACTATAGGGAGGGCTACCCCAATGTCCAAAGTTACACACAATGTTTGCATTAAATAATCTAGGTCCTTAGAGTTCAGCCATGACTTTTCTGAAGGACTGTTTTCATAGGCTTTATCTTGTTCCACGTGATGTGTCTCCGGCAATAGACCATTTTAGTTGCTTTTTGCAGACATAGCTCTCAATTTTAGTGGAAATGGAACCATTTTGTCTTTTGTAAATGCTAGATTATCAGAACGATACCAAGATTTTTAGATACAATCTAACTTTGTGAAACATTAGGTATATAAACAGATAAACAGTTAACTCATAGATTTTCTAGAATGCCATCAACTTCATTTGCTATTTGAAACAGGGTGAAACAACTATCAATTTCTAAATATTCAAGAACTATTTCCCCCATTTTGAAACATTTCAGTTTTTCATTAAATGTTTGACTTAGGATAGCAATGATCTAGAAGATTCCTGGCTCACAACATAAATTCTTCTTTTAAATGGGAAGATATCTTTTTTGTAGTAAACATTGACAGGGTGAGATTAGGTAGATTCTGGGCAAAATTGATTAGACTAAACCACATTCTTCAACTTCACCTAAAGTCCCTCTGGCTATACCTCTTAGTAACAATGATTCTTATTTGAGTTTCTGTAAGTTAGTTGATAGCCAGTTTGAGTTTCGGAGTTTTAACCTGAGACAATGAGTCAATCACAAGAGTTTTGTGACTTCCACGAAATTTTTAGCAAAACTTATCATGTGTACATGATTTCCTAAGAACTTCCACAGCTTTTAACAGATCCTCCAAGATACTGAGCATGCCAAAGAAGTTTAAAAAACAAGATTTTAAGGACTGAGTATGGCTTTCAGCAGTATTTCCCCTAGAGTAGAAAAACTGTTGCTCCTTGGCTCAAACCCTGAAGACCCAGAAGTCTTCATTTTTTTAAAATTAAAATACCCCAGTAAAGCCTAATGCAGTAGAATCATGATGCAAGAGATCATTCTACAAAAGAAAATTGAATGTTTTTAAAAAGAAAATTATATCCAGGTATTTGTCCCTAACAAATTTTATAATCGTCCAACTCCTATAACTTACACTGCCCTACATACATACAAATTATTCTTTCACTCATTTATTCTTGAATTCAAAGAATGCTTATTGATTTCATTGTAGGAACCTGTGCTAGGCTTCAAAAATACAATAATTGACAAATGCTTTTATTATAAGTAATTCTAATAGTCTCATTTTATCCAAGGTTTTGCTTTGTGTAGTTTTAATTACCCACAGTCAACCTTGGCCTGAAAATACTAAATGAAAAATTCCAGAAATAAACAAATAATACATTTAGAACAACTTTTATATAGTATATCATACTAATTATTTCACTATATTTGTGCTTACTGTTGTTAACCTTTTGCTGAGCCTAAGTATAAATTAAACCTTATTATAGGTGGGTATGTATAGGAAAAATTCTAAGTATACACATACAGATGTTTGGTAGCATCTGCTCTTTCGGGCATGCACCGCAGGTACGGACAGAGTGTACCTCCAGGGGGTACCTTCGTGGTAACCGAGTACCCTATTGTGCTTGCCTGGTTTCACATCTTATCTCTTTCTCATTTACCAGGAAAATGCCCATCGATCCTGGGATATTCAATTTAAATACTGATTCCTTGACTCGAACTATTTTGTGCTATCATTCTAGATTTCTCAAGATAAATTTCATATGTTTTCTTCAGTGAACCTAAGTCTTTATTCCACTACATCTTAACTGTCATGCAATTGTTTGGTTTTGTTTTCTGGTTCTGGGCTCCTCCTGGTCAGAAACTATATAGAAGTGTTCATTGTATCCACTTGGCTACCTATATTTTTCAATGCCAGATTCCCAATGTTTGATAGATGGTTGAAGAAATCATCATAGGTTAAGCCTTACAAGAGTATAAACATTTTAACAAAATATCCTTGAAAGTCAGAAGTACATGAGAGGTAGTGTTCCCATGAAGAGAATCTTAAGCACGATGACAAGCTATAGGATGAGACAATGTGCTAGCCTCTCTTCACTGAATCTGGCAACATCTGAAGAGCTGATTTTCCTAAAGCATCTGCTGCAGAGAGAGGTGGGAATTCACCCAGACCTTGGCTCCCAGTGACCAGAATGCATTTTGGTTGAGTGTGGCCATTGCTGCCTACCCCAGAATTAGTTCTATCCCAAAAATACTAGAATCAGAGCAGCCACTGTCATTTCACTAGATTTGTAAAGAAATCACAGAGAAAAAATCGAGAGTACTTCTAAAGTTGATTTTAATCTTCAAGTCCTTCCAGAAGATGTGGAGGTTGCAATACAAGAAGTTAGCATTGTCTTAATCTTGGAGGCATTTAGATCAGTGAGGTCAAATGGTAGACCTCATGCCTCATAAAGAAAATTCACTTGGTAACACCTTACCCTATTAATTCAGAAGCTATGTATTGAATGCTCATTGCCTAGCCAATTAAAATACTGTTTTTCTCTAAGTGCATGGTTATATATTTTCCTGAGCTTAGTATCTTAAAGTATTTATTAGTCCCTAAGTATAGGAACACGTGATTGCTACAGACTCAGAATTTTTGTCTTTGCATCCTGTGAAATTTGTACGATTTTACAAATGTTCTGAGGGAGTATTTTACATTAGTGGAAATATGATGCATTTTTTTCTTAAAATATGGCACATTGGGGATGTATGTTTTGAATTCAGATACCTTAGATGAAAACCTATGGATGCAAATCACTTCAATACGAGACC
Source organism: Cuniculus paca (assembly GCA_004365215.1). Lineage (NCBI taxonomy): Eukaryota > Metazoa > Chordata > Mammalia > Rodentia > Cuniculidae > Cuniculus > Cuniculus paca. The sequence goes on from RJWT010006380.1 coordinate 14,633, forward strand.
TGCATTTTCTCATAAATGCATACCAAAGTCGATACCCACAATTTTCATTAGCTCTTTGTCCTAGAAACAGTAATCAGAAGGTCAGTGGACAGAATCAAACTGAAGGCTTTATTTTTAATTAAACATTCACATAAGTTGAATTCACACTTAAAAAATGGAATATTTCACATGAAACTTCAGAGTTTTGGCTTTCCCTATTACAAATGGATGGCTATGATCGAGTTAGGAAGCAGTGTAGTGACCAGGCAGCGCAGTGCCGACTCATACTGTCTAACTAATCCTCATACTTCCAAGGATTTAGAGGTCTTTTGCAACTTTACCTTCCCTTCTTAAAAACTGTACCTTTGATGTTTGAAAAGGTGCCATTTTATATTAACTACTTATAAGCGATTCACATTTCAATAATCCCAAAAGGGGATTACCCACACTTCCAGGTAAAGTTGAAGTGGAAAGGAGAGTGACACAGTGGTTGACGGTTGATGAGACCTGGAGTCCTCAGAGATGCTCTACTTCTTTCCCAGGGTGGGTCCAGGGTGCTGGCAACTGAAATGTTAGAAAGCCATGAAACCTTTGTCACCCATCCCCCTGTGGATCCTTTTTCGTGGGACAGAGCAGGTAGTTCTTCAATACTCTAGCAAAATGTGTGTTAGTATACCTCAGGAGAGTTGTGATTATCTATAGTTGTGGTTCTCAAATTTTAATAAGCATCAGAATGACCTGGAGAGCTTTCTAAGGCACAGGTTTCTGGGTCTTGCTACCATCTTTGATTCAGTAACATGATGCAGAGTTGAAGAATCTGCATTTCTAACAAATTCCCTAGGAAAGTTTAGGTTTCCAGTCTGGGGACTTCAGCTTGACAGTCATTTGTCTACTGATACTATAGATTTTTTTTCACATGCTTTTGAATGGTATGAATGATAGATTTATGCAGAAAAGTTCAACGAAGACAGCATCTCCTAACAAAGGTCTTGATATTTGTTAGACACAAGCTGAGTCCTGAAGGATTATGCAGAATTATTCACCTATATTGCCACCTTGACATTACTGTCCTCTGTCCTACTAATGCAATAATCCATATATTATCTGTAATGCTGTAATGCAAGATGAATAACAAGCAAAAACTGTAAGTAACACTTGGATTTGTTGTTTTTCTCTATCCAAGAGCAGTTGATTTTTTAATTGAATGAGGCCCTTAAAACCACAAGGTGGCAGTGTAATCACATGAGTGATGATCTCAAGGTGTCAGAATGGAGTCAAGCCATTACGAGTTAAGAGATAATTCTGAAAGTTAAGCATCTGTGATTCTGGGATAACAATTATTGGTCTGTAAAGTATACATGACAAGCTGTAGCTAGATACCTCTACAAAAGCTTCAGTCAGAGTTTTCAATATTTTTACAATGCCTCAGACAGAATACATTTTCCCCCTCTGCTGTTTCATAGTGTGAAAGCAGCTTCACAAGAACAAGCAACAGATCATTTCATGCATGAGCTATGTAACAAATTCAACCCAAAATAACTCTTGGTTCAGAGTTAGCAGATTACGGTGTGCTGGTAAATTCACTTCTACACTTTAATCATTTTTAACAAGTGAATTTATTTTTCTCCAGCATTTTTAAATTTACATATTTGCCTGCCTCTACATTTCTCACAATCAAGTAAAACTGAACTTTTTGATTTGTTTAATAAATTATTGACTTGGACTTTTCCTATCTAATGTGTGAATTTAGGCTGGCATTATGTCTTTCCTGAATCTTAACTTACTGGTTGATCATCAATCTATATAACATCACCCATATAGCTCTAGTAAAAGTAATACAAAATTCATATGAGAACAGGGTACTGTTGAAGTGAAGGGCATATTTGAATGTTCCACTCCTTGTCCTGTAACGAAATGGTATTACTAGAATTGGTAGATTCCTAGGATGGATGGGCTGCTGTAATATTAAATATCGAAAATAGTCTCTTATTTGCATCTTGATATAGTGCTTCTGATCACCCAAGCAATGGAAACAGCTAAGTAAGACAGTTGCCAAGTACCAATAGAAATGGGTAGCAACAGAAAGAAGAGGTAAACCTAGAAACTCACCTTGCAGCACACATTTCAATTTGAGTTTGCTGACAAAGTGCACCTTTACCAAAGATGATGGAACTCCTGTGGACACCAACAACCGAGCGAGAGCGGGAGAGGGAGAGAGAGACAGACTTACAATATCCCTATCCTTTCTCCTGAAAAATGTAGACTCCTCATCTCACCACCGATATCGTATTTTGTTTTGGCTGCTGAACTTACACTTTTTGGGTCAAAAACCCCCTCTGGGCATTCTGTATCCCATAAAATACTCTCTGGGAATATACTGTGCCTGAGATTTCCCCAATACGGGGATTTGCGAAGAAAAGTGTATTAACTTAGAAAAGTACAAGACTGAAGGTCTAAAATCATCCTCTGACATGCAGATTAAGAGAAGTCATTACAATGTTATTTTGAGGACGTCGCTAGCTCTGATATGGCCACTATGCACTGCACTTTATGGGCACATGTGTTAGGGGAATGGGAGCTCGGAGGGTCCAGCAGCGCGGTAGTGCTTTATAGTACGGCAACAGCGGCTACAGTTTCGGGGGTTACAACTCCCCAGGTTCTCACTGCGGCTGATGGGCTGCACGCAGTGTTCGGAGCTCCTTATTTGCCCCACGTTACCCAGCTGTTTCACCTGCTCTCCTAAATTAGCTACTCTGCATTCAGTGTGCTTGTTGAAAACAAATGTCCAAGTTTATTTCCTTCCACACCTTAAAATTAAATATTCAATATAATATTAAAATTTAGAAAAATTATACTCGGCAAGTAAATCATTATCAGGTAGACATTCAGTTCTTTCAAACCTGTATGGGCTAAATATGGTTGTCCTATTTCAAATATGAGACAGTTAAGGAAGGTTAAGTACCTTGCACAAGATCCCACGGCGACTAAGTGGCAGAACTGGGGTTTCGATGCAGACAGGTCAAGGAACTAAGGCCCATGTTCATAATTACTAACAGACTCTGTTTCTTCATTGCACTTCCCACCTTTGAAAAAATTATTTCTTCTCTTCTGCACACTCCTTTCATATGAGCAAGTTATTTCAACATTCAGGCAATTTTTCCTAAAGAGAAATTAAATAGTGTTTTTTGCCTAGATATATATTACATGAAGTTTATTAAAAGTAGATTCCTTATGGAAAGGGAACTTATTTTTAATACTGACACAGGTTAGCATTTAAAGAACATTCCATATAATATTTATACTTGTAATATGTATTAGTAATATGATGTTGGACGGCTATAATTTTATCAAAATATAATCACTAGAATGACTGCGTGAGTTATAATTCTTTTTGACAATTCAATCGAACTTTAAAAATTTCTGGAGAAGTTTAACTTGCTTCAATGATTGATCTATTCATTATTTATACCCTGTCTATTTCTAAAAAGGATTTAAAATATCTAACACAAAATGAAGGGACCCATAAAATAGAATCATTAAAGCAAGGATGAAGGAACAATTGCCAAGCAATACAAGGAAAAAGGGAATAATGTCCAGAATCTTAGAGTAAAGAAAATTACTATAATCAGACATATTTTTGCAGTGAATTTCAAAATAAAAACAAATAGATGAAGATAAACCTAATTACCTAACTGACAATAAGTATGTTAGTTTTAAAACAAAAGACACATATCACTGTAGAATTAAAGTTAAACTCTTCCTTACATGTAGTGTAACTAGGGACCAGGATTAATTTCCTTTTCAAAATTAATATTCAAAAGACCTACCAACATTTATTGAAAATACTTTAAATATTCACTGAACAGTTGACTGAACTGTAGGATGATCTCTGTCATACATCCACTGTCTCTATCTAAGCGGATCATTTTCTGGACTTTGTTTTGGTGATATATTGACCTAAATTTGACCCTATAACATATTAATTTAATTACTCTTCTGTTATGCACTAGTAAAAATCTATAGCTCTGTTGTTATTCTTCAAAGAGGGTCTTGGCTCTTCCTAATTCTCTTCTTTTCCAAATGCATTTTAGGGTAAGCTCATGGATTCCAAAAAACCGCAGGGATCTTAATTATATTTGAGGTAAAACTCTAAAATTACTTTGGGTTGAAACTTCCATTCTATAGCTATGACATATACTTCTTAGGGCTTCTTTTATTCCTCTCATTAATATTTTGTACTTTGAAGTTAGAGACATTACAAATCTTATATCTAATTTATTGTCAATGTGTGATAGGTGTTAATGTGAGTATAAATAGTATCTTTTAAATATTCATTTTCAACTTGTTTTCTTTAGATATTAAACAAATAAAATTAGTCTGCTTATTGATATAGTATTCTGTGACTGTGCTAAAGTTACTTATTAGTTCTAGCAGTCTGTAGGTTCATTTAGATTTTCTAGACAAATAATCATGTCATGTAAGAATAATAGTGATTTTACATCTATCTTTCTAGGAAATCTTTTTCTGTAGCTCACTACCCAGGCTGGGACTTCCTGTGTGATGTTGGGGAGAAGGGCCGCAGGGTTCTTATCTTCTTCTCAACTCGGAGAATGGTTCCAACATTTTACTCCCGCTACAGTGCTTTCTGGATGTATGTGTTTTTTTCAAACCTCTTATTTGTGTGTGCTTATTCAACTTCTGATGTATTCAAATTGAATTTTGTGAAATTTATCCATAAAATCAGATTTAGAAAGTTCTTTTTCTCATTCATTGAAAACATATATTTGTAAGTGCGACTGTATTGAATTGTACTGTATAATTTTTACATCTATTAATAGGTACATATAGTTTTGTCCTATTTTTTGTTAATAACATGATACACTACCCTGAATGGCTTTTAATTGCAAAACTACATTTGAATTCTTAGGCAAATCATGTGATTGACATAGATATATTATATAATATGTATTATATAACTAGAAGGATTTGTAGATTTGCATGTAAAAGATATGACAATAAAATTTTTAGAAGAAAATATAAGGAAATATATTCTTTACTTTGAGTAAGCAAAAGATTCTTAGCAGAACTCAAAAGTTAAACAAGAAAAGAAAATATATTATATTTGATCATATTGAAACTAAAAATTTCTGTTCATGGAAAGATAATATTAACAAAGTGAAATGTCACAGTGTGAGAGAATATTTGTAATACATATATGCTACAAAGGACCATGATTTGAATATAGAAAAAACTTGTACAGAACAGTAATCAAAAGCAGACAACCTACTTTAAAAATGGGCACAATGCTAGCATAGGGGTTTCACAAAAGAGAAGATTCAATGACAATAAATGTACCCAAAATAAGTAAGCACCATTAATTATCAGAGGAGTAGAACTCAAAATCACGTTACACTACTCATTCCACTTCAGAGTGGCTAAAATGAAAATTGTACACTCTATCAAGTTCAAAGATGGAGCAACTAGAGACTTCCTTATAATAGTATTTATTTATGCAAGTACTTTCAGAAATCTCCTTGGTGACTTCTCATTAAAGGCAAACGTCTGTATGACATATGATGTAAGGATCCCACTCTTATGCCTATCAGAAATGCTTGATTTACTTATGAAACATATGTAAAAGAATGTTCAAAGGAGCACGTTCATATTAGCCAAAAATTGAAAACTACTGCAATAGTCACTGCGATGACCAACTGCCACGTCATGTGAAGCTCTGTTTAGAGACCCAAGTGGGCACCAAAGCCTCCTGCCAATCTCCACAGGAGTAAGGCAAGTTGCCTCCGGCAAGTCTTCAGAAAAATCTAGTTGGCAGTTTGAACATACTCTCATGAGAAAGCGCAAGACCAAAGCCCCCAATTAGTTCACCACCCCATTCCTGTGTGTAGAAACAATCTGAGAGAAAGTTCATTCTATTATGGTGCAACTTTAGTTGCAAATTAGTTTAAGTTGTTATGCAGAAATTGACAAATAATACACTCATCAAAGAATGGAATGAAAAATTGTGGAATCATCACAAGATGCTAAATAAGAACAGGGATGAATTCACTACAAATATAGGCAACATAGATGAATCTGAGAGACAAATTTAGAGAAAGAAACTAAACACTGCATGTAGCAGTCTCCAGTGATGGAAGTCAGATGGCGGTAATCCTTGCATGAGGCTGGTGGGATATTATTTCTACTTCTTGATCTGAGTGTCGTGACATAGATGTTTCATGATCAATTTGA